>SMSR01004040.1:49307-69394 GCA_019453355.1 Ceratina japonica | reverse complement strand
TTGTGCGTTACTTGCCGGTTCCCGCAATTCAATATCCCGTTGATCGTACATTTGGTAACGCGAAACAACAGCGCGCGATCAAATTGCTCTCCTGCCCCTCGGAGAGTCCTCAATTCCCGTGCAGCTTGCCGGACCCGAGGTGGACCAGACGAACAAAGTTAGAAGATGATCTTCGTTACGGTCGCCGGCCGTCCGGTTACAGCGAGTTAGGGCCGATTCGTACGTCGGTTGAATGTGGCCGGCCACGTATAATTCGATTAGACGTTAACCTTGCGAGGCGCGCACGGAAAAGAGGGTCTCGCCTTGGCGAAGAAACTACATGAACCTTCATTATGTTACCTCGGCCGGCCGCGCCTGCTCCCACGGCATTAGCGTTACCCCGTAACAGGTTTCCTCCGTTAAATTAAACGAGTTAAATAGACGTAAGATGACCGGAGGACAAACCTCCTCCCAGAACTCGATTATATCGCGACTTCCGATTCGACACGCAAGACGATTCTTCCGATTCCAAAAATTAATCCCAACGTCGAAATTTCACAATTGTAACATATTTATTATGGAAATGAAATAAGAAATAAGCAATGAAAAGTGTATATAATTAAAGAAATTCATTAAATGATGAAAAATCAGTTTTGGATAATGGAAGATAAATTGATGGAAATCAAATTGATGTTTTAAGAAATTATTATAATATTAAATCGTAGCATTGAATCTTATTTTCCTAACATCCTCACTATTACATTTTTGAGTTATGCAAAGCTTCTAATTTCTTAATTCGATTAATTCCTATACCTTTTACAAATACACCGAGA
This sequence comes from Ceratina japonica, assembly GCA_019453355.1. Taxonomy (NCBI): domain Eukaryota; kingdom Metazoa; phylum Arthropoda; class Insecta; order Hymenoptera; family Apidae; genus Ceratina; species Ceratina japonica. The sequence goes on along the minus strand of SMSR01004040.1, from coordinate 68,582 downwards.
CTGAAGTACTATTTTAGTGAATGAGTAAAGAAACTGTAGAAGAAGAAATCTCAAATAACTCCATATAATCGAATGTTGGTTTTAACGACTGGTAAGTTCTGTAATGGCTGTACGTAGAAGGTGGAGACGAGAGGAGTGGACCGAGGGTATTGGTGAAAAATGGAGATGTTCGCCGGGGAAAGAAACACTGGTCGGTTCGCATCATATATTGCCGGAAAGAGAGGAGAACCGTTCAGAAAGTAGGGCCGAAGACGGTGCCGGGTTCAAGATGGCTGTCGTTGGCGAAAAGGGGCGCACTGGCATTGCCACGGCGCGCGAGCTGGCGTCACCGAGGCCATAAGATTTGTTGCCATAAAGAAGATTGCTCGGTGCTAATGAAGAAACATTACCACGACGATATTGCGCCCTCCTTCGCCGCGCCTGTCTTGTATTTATGGATGAGGAGATAAAAAGGATCGATCGGCTCGAAGATACTGAGTTTACACTCTCTTCGGCGATCGAAACGAATTATTCAATGTGGACGTGATATCATGTATTTATTGAAATTGAATAAACGAATATTACATGTGCTTCTGTTTGACTATGATTTGCAATATTTTTAAGTTATGCTTTCCAATCATATATCCTTCAGAAAATTCTTTTACTATTAATGAAGATAACGAGTATGTTGAACCAGCAAATGAAGTAACATTACTTGAAATACCTAAAATAATATCGAAGTAGCTTCTTCATCTTTCGTTTCTTAATTTTGATCCATAAACACTGCAAATACTTGTACACTTCATGCGTCCATCCGTCTCTCGAATGATTAATACCGGAAAGTTTAACGCTCCGTGCAAAAAACGGTTTCCTCCGGAAGAAGAAAAAAAGTAACTAATCATCGGGACCGGAGTCGTTCGAGTCTTTTAGACAGCGGCGGCGGCGGCGGAGAATCCATCGCGCTTTCACCCGCAGCCGTGAGATCGATCGTCGACAAGGGGGGGGGGGGCCGGCGAGTCTGACAACGAGAGGATACATTCGGTAACACACCGATGATTTGTGAAACTGTCCGGTCAGCAAGTATGCCAGAATGTGTACGAGGGGGTACACAGTGTACGCGCAAGCGCGTAAACCCCTTTTTCCCGAGCGACCCCATGTATTGACGCGGTGGTCACCCTCAGTGACCAGCACCCCTCTGTTCCGTTCGAGCGTCCACGGAGAAGGCTGTATGTCTTACGGAATGCCTATGATGCCTTCCTGCAGCCCTCCCAAGAGCGGCGGCCACCCGGCCACCCACGAGCCCCTCCAACGCCCCGCAGCCGCCGCCCGTGGCCACGTCTTCTTGCGACAGCCACACGCTCGTGACAAGTGCGAGGCGGCCATCCAATAACCCGCACCGGCCACTGCCCACCGCCGCGCCACCCGTCGACCCCCGGGCCCCTCGTGACCGGCCAACTTATTGAGGACTGGGAGGAATTAGGAAACGGAGAGTGGCCTTCTTCCCTCTTCCTCCCGTCTTCTCTTCCCCGTCGCGTTCTTCCTTTATTCTTTTCCCGCTGTCCGCTCCGCTGCGTCCCACCCTGTGGCGTACCGGCCGGTCTACCCCCTCGCTCTCACAGGGTTATGACCGTCGACCACGAAATCCCCGGAATTTCGCGTGGCCGCTCTTCTGAAATTCGATCGGGGACACGGACGATCTTTTTACCGAGGTAATGAAGGTCTCCGCGCTAAGGAAAAAGACCTATCGGCTACGGAGGCTCGGGTCAAAAGGGATGATATGGAATGCCGTTATTGCGACGGGACACCCTTTGAGCAGCGTCGACGGATTGTTTAATCGTACTTAGGGGAATCTTTGCTCTCTTTCCTCAAGTCGAACTTCCTGTCCGTTTTGCTAAGGGATGTTCAGGATAATCGTTGCCTTCCTCAAGCAACCACGAAAGAATAGAGTGGAAATTCTCATAGTAATAATTGCTCCAGGGTTGAAAAATGTCAATCAGAAAAAAATTATAAAATTGTTCTCAGAGATATTTGTTGTTATTTTTAATTAAAGCGATTTAAAATATTGATGATGAATAGCATATTTTATTAGTGATTAATTTATTATCCGTAGTTCATGATAAATATTGTAATTTCTGTGATATACAAGAAGTCATCAAGATGTTTGGCCGATAATTAGCCTCCCTCCGAATGTTGCTGGGAGCGAATTAATTAACCATCGGAATCACCGTCCGAACTTTTGCGCCGTTCGTTCTCACGTAGCGAACAGGCCGGAGGAGTGGCGAGGGAGGAAGAGTCGCTTGTTTTCCGTTCGGAATCTCGGGACAAACGACTCGCTCCGAAGGTGCAAGGTTGATCGTGAATGCTGACCGGCCTTTTTGCTCGCCGTAAATTAGATTAGTTTCGAAGTTTACGGGGGGTGGCAACCGAGACGCGCGGAGCCTCTTGGTTTGTAAGGTCGAATAGAGAAAGATTAAGAAGGAATTGCTGACAAATGAGTTACGTGTGAAGACGCCTTAATAGGATTCTTCCTGTCAACTTTTTCTGAGGACGTTGAGAAATGTTTGCGGAATTCCGAATAGACATCGTTCGCCGTCGAATTGACGTACGTGTTCATAAACAAATACATCTGATTATTCAGTTTCATCTAAAATACTTTGGAAATCTGTTGTTATAGAAAATGGAGAACACTGTAGGTTTCTGATCGAACCGATATTGCGAGCGTTTGTACTTTTCCGACTGGGTCTAATTGGAATCGCAACGGGGACACTGAAATATTTTGCGGTCAATTTTGAGGAACGGGTAGCATCGGGTCCCGCGTTCGCAACAATCGCGAAATGACAATAACATTTCCACGATAATCGGTTTAACCGAGCGGCGTAACTAAACGCCGCGGCGTAATTAACAAAGGAAAAAGCAATAGCGGTGGTCACGTTTGTATGCACCTACATAAACACGAGCCGTGCTTCAATCTGATCGTAACACGCGGGATGAGAGGGAAAGAGAGGCGGACAAAGTTAGAGAGAGAGACGCGGCCGCCGGGGGTGGGTGGGACGGTTACTAGCAGTCCGAACGAAATACTCGTTACATTGTAACGACAAACGGCTGTTTTTAACCATTTCGTCACGATAACGGTTTTTCGATATTTCCGGCCGCGCGCGGCCGAGGCTTTGAAGTGTATTTTGCATTTAAACGTTCCTACTGGTTTTTTTCATTTCGATTCAATTTCGAGCGGCCGCTACAGCGAGGCGCCCGCTTTTAAAGAGTCCGCGTGTGCCTCCAATGAAGATTTTTTTCAACGGACGCGTCGCGGTCCAACGGTTGAAAAGATAACTCGGCATGAGTTGCGGCTCAACCGAATCAAACGGCTGACTTTAAATAGAAATGTGCGTCATTTTATAAACTGTCGTTCTCCAAAATCAAGTAATTTCTCAGTTCAACCAAATCTCCACCATCTCTTCATTCTAAAAAAATGTTTTTATCCGCCCCTCTGTGACATTTCATAATTCTAACTTATATTTTCATTTAAATTTCGTTATCCACGTCACTGACATTTATCTGTACTATTAATAGAAGTTAAAAGAGTTTTAATGAAATATCTTGCCTAGAAACAGAGCACCATAAAAAGTGAAAGTTCAAAAAATCGAAATTATTATATATTAGAAATAAGAGACAATCAGCTAGTAGAACACTATCAATCATTAACTAAGCGTACAAACGAAACGTTATAGGAATTTAGCCATTGAATTGTCGTATGGACATTAATTTTTGGCCTTCACTGTACGCGCACGGACAGGGCAGACAGCCGAGTTCGCACAGGGAGAGAAAGGACGAAGATGAGGCGCGTTTATATGGGCACGCACACGCGCGCAAGCAAGTCCGGCGGTCGGTCCAGTGGCCTGTGCTGCGGCCGGCAGCCGGCAGCTGCGGGGGTGGCGATCGGGGCTTCGCTCTCTCCTCCTCCGCCTCGTCCTCCTCCCTTACGCCGCCGTCCCCCGTAGAGGGTGGCGAGGCGTTGATCAATACGTGAAGATAGAATCCGATGCTACCCATCCAGAGCGAACCCCCGCCAACCCCCTTCGAGCCTCGACCGCTGCCCGGTCCGGCTGAGGGCTATCGCGGCTCAATCGACTGATTTGTCACCCACGCATCATTTTCTTCCTTCTTCGCCTCGCTTCGCTTAGCCGCCAGGGACGGACAGTTACTACGAATCGCAGGCCTTATGGCATGACCGTACTCGCTTCGTTAGGACTCCCTTATTAAGGGACACTGAGGGGGTGTGCGCCGACGGGAAAACCGGTGGCGGTTTCAGACAGTGAACTAACCCTGTCGCTTAGACATTTCCAGTGTATTTAAGTGTTATACTACATAATGTTTTTTATAGGGGTTAAAAATAGATCGACTGTTTTAGTTCAATAGAATTGCTATAAATTATAGAATAATAACGGTCCTGTTACATTAATCATTAATACAAGGACGACGAGTAAATGCGTAGAATCTGATTAGCAAATACTGTAACGGAATTAGACACTAACATTGTCAATTATCGGGGAGAGGATGCTGTTAATGGGATATGAAAGCTGGCAGAACACAACGGGCAGCGGGCGAACGTGTTTGGATTTAGCACTGTCGGAGACGCGGCCGGCCGGCGGCGGCGGGTGCGGAGGTTTTGTCCAGAAATTTTCCTCCCGGCATCACAGAGGGTGTATGGGTTAAACAGGGCTCCCAGGTCGTGAAAGGAAAGTTAAATCCCTTTACGGTTTATACGACAGACGCGGCTGTTTCCAACTTAGCTGGTTTTAGGGCTATAAAGCCTGGCCGGGCATCCAGAGAGGACAGGCGCATTTATAACTAACGTAACGCGGGCAGCCGTTTAGCTAAATAATTAAAAGATACGAGCGCGGACCTGGTGCGCGTGTCCTGAATACCGTCGACCCGTTCCTAACGCCTCTAACTGACAAGTCTCTTTTGTACTCCCCCGTTCGAACTATACTGGCTGCCGCCTAGTGTCCGTACGATTGCTATGAATAGAACTATTCGAGGATTTGCGAGATGAGACGTAGTACAGTTCCGCGGACATCCAGCTTGATTTAATGTCTTCATAATAATAAAATTAAATAATCCAGCTCGATTTACTGTATTCATAATAATAAAATGAAATAATGTCAATGCTTAATATATTTCTAATTCAACATTGATGCAATGCTAAGCAATTGAATAATGTCAATGCTTAATATATTTTTAATTCAATAGTTGCAATGCTAAGCAATTGAATCTGAACTGGGAAAGAAAATTACCAGTTCAATCGTAGTCTGCGATTCTCTAAATCAAGGAGCAGGCAAATTTCCGACCAAAGAGCCTCTTGAGATAACACGAGAGCAGAAGGAAGCATCAAAATTGATGCGGCTTTCGGTCGATCGCTTATGGCCGCCACGGGAGCAAACTCGTTAAGGAATCAATTGCCTCGGACTACGACTCTCCAGTTTGGCCCTCTTTTCCACTCGTCCGGCGCAAGAAACTGGCCCGAAGACGAGCTCGAATTCGACCATGCAAACGCTGTTCGGCCACACGAAATCACGAGTCCTTTTCTCCGCTTCGGGCTCCTCGAAATCAAGTATAAACCGATGAAGAGAAATATTAAAATTCCGAATTGACGTAATTTTTTATCGCATCTCTTCGTCGAACGGCAGTGCTTATCTGGGAATTCACCGGCAAAGCGATAGAAGATTTTTTGCTCCCGGTACTATACACCGGCGATCTTGTCTGTCGGGATCCAGCGGCGACACAGGCGATACAAGTGTCCCCGGGACGGTGGCACCCGTTCGCAACAAGCTATCGACAAAACGTTCACCAGTTTGCGGGGGCGCGCTTCTTCAAAGCGGCTTTGTGCCAAAATTCGTGGACGGATCGTCGCGTCGCGAGCGGAGAGTACGAAAGGATCCCGGGTCCGATAGCTTGGACAGCGGGCATTGGACGGACCGTCGGTGATGAGACAGCCGCGGTCGGGCTCGCTTGGTTTGCGAGAACCCGTTGCGAGAGGCGGACAGAGAGTGGTAACGTTAGCTTTATGTTAATCCCGGCCGGCAGAGCTGCGGCTGACAACGATGCTGTCGCTGTTAATATCGCCGGCTGACGTGGTAGTAACTAGTTGCTGGTATACCTGGCTGCCGAGCGAACCACCGCACCGTCGTGCAACCAGGCTTCGACGGAGCGTGGGTACATATACGATGGCTGGCTGGCTGGCTACATACATACATACATACGTGAAACGTAGTAGCTCTCTCTGTGCCGCACAGAGGGAACGGGTAACAGAGAGAGAGTGGGAAAGCGGGGGGCACCGGGGGGCCGCATCGTATCGGCGGTGTAGCAGCGGCGAGGGGTGGCGACAGGGGTGGCAATCAATATGGGCCTCAACGCAAACACGGCGCCGCTGTTGTACTAACATCAAATAGGCGGATAGCGACCGGTCGCCTGCCTCGTGTGCATTGTCTGCTCTACTGCTCTGTATAAACCGGACCGGGCGACGTTTTTCAGACACGAGTCCCGCTGATCGCCCGGATCACCCGTTCACCCGCTTCCAAGATGGAAGACGGATTTTCCGAACACGAGTCACGCTCGCCTCCGCTCTCTTTCCCTTTCTTTTTCTCTCTAGTTTTCGGTTTATTACTCGCGCGTCTGATTCCTCTCGGCTTTCACCCCCTTTGACTTTCCGACGAGTGGAACGGAATTTTCTGCGAACAGGAAGCTGAACATTTTCAGGCCGGAGTTGTCCAAAAAGATTTCTTTATGAAAGAAAAATGATTAACGATGATCTGTTTCTCTGAGGTCGAATCCTTGGAGTAAAACTGTTCAAAGAACACGTATAGGTTTCACGAGAATTCCTCGGTAACTTCGCTCATGCTCGCGGAAGAATGAAAGCACGTAGATAGTTTTAACGAGCTAGTATAGAAGGCGAATTCCGGTTACCGAATTTTCTTTGACGAATTAAGCTCCGCTCTCTCCCCTGATAGCGGTGGCAAAAAAATTCAAGACGGCGGGGGAACAATACCGGGAAATAAATTATGCAAGATTACAAAGAACGGGCACGAGTGGGTGGAACGGGAACACTTTATATTATCCGGGGACAGCGGTAGCATAATTACCACCCTCCTACGACCCTCCGGTTGTTCCCCGGGACAGCGGGAGGGAAGACGGGGGACAGAGGGAGCGGGAAAAAGGAGCGGAGGAAACAGCCCCGTTATGAGATGCGAGGCGAGGTTTTCTTGGGGCAGTTTTCCGTGCCATTCTTTAGTAAGATTTCCCCAACGTAAACAGGCAAGTAACCGCCGCCACCGGTTCCAGCAACGGTAGGTACTCGACTTGATTCCACCCTGCCGCTCTTTCGAAACGAGCGGCCGCACTCCACTTTGTGTGCTCTCGGTCAACGGATACGCAAAACAGTCGAATTACGCGGACTTGTGTTCAGCCACTTCAATTCTTCTCGCTTTTTTTTAACCTCCTTCTTGTTGGTAACGCTTTTCGCGGTTGTCGAGTACGTTCCTTCGACAAAATACCATTTTTTGCATGCGTTACAGTAAAATCGTATTGCAGAACTTTGCTTATTAATTCTATTTTTTAATTAATTAAAAATTGTATGTGTCAATCGATGCAATTATGGAATTTATGTAGAGATTAGAGATTTTGTATGATTCAAAGGCAGAACATCAAATTTTGTAACAAGCCATCGAAATGTCATAGCTTTCTCTTGGACACAATGCGATCTCTCGCTCCCCTTGCGCAAGCTCTCGTCAATTTGAATATTAAAGTCGCATCCTTGAATATTGAAGATGAGTCTTTGAACATCGCAGGCACCGGGTCCTCATCTATTATAAAATCCTCCCTGAATAACGGTGTCACCCTTAGCGATGAACCTACAGATTAAGATCCTGTTGTTCCTTTCAGCAAATATCCCGGAATTAAGTGTTTGTATTAGAATCCAAAAAGTAATGAATGGCATTTCATATATTTTACCAAATGATATAAGAATTCAATTTGTAAAACAAAATTTAATCCTTGCTCACCTGTAAAATGTATCAAATTAATAAAAAATATAAGTGAGAATTATTTTTGTTCTCAGTCAGTAAATTGTAGATTTTTAAAACTCATGTCCGGAAGATTGTATACAAGAAATGAGAAATTAAGTGCGACGATGCATGAAGGCATAATTCTTGTTGGAAGTTATGAAAGGAAGTTAAACGCGAATGAAGACGGCCTCCTTGAGCCGCGAGCCTGGGAAGGGTTGAGGGTTGATGGAAACGCAAGATGTTAATGAGGCCGGAGGGTTGGCATTCCTGGCGGCCTCCAAGACTTCCAAAGATTTCTCTCCCCGGTGACGTCAAGATTTTGCTCCTCCTCTGTTCCCCGTTCAATTATGAATCCCTGTATTTTTAACACGCTTCATTAAACATCCAACTATGAAATAATGATTCAAGCAGATACAGAAGGATATTAAATTCTCATCCCTCGCGCCTTTATTTATTAACTGATTAAAAAACTGGATGAGAATATTCCATTAGAAGATAATTAGTTTTTAAATAATATAATTACGTCAATCTACGTTCGCTCTTCATAATTATTTTTAATATTACTAAAACTGTACAGACTATTGTAAAATATTAACAGACATCCATACTATTCCTCTAACTCAGATTAATAAATTGTACTAAGGTGCGTGACTCGGGCGGTCACGTTATCGCGTTACGTATCATCATTTTTTCCCCTTTTTTTTCTGGGGCAATGGCGGTTGCAGCCAGCCCTGCCGCTCTTAAATTATTGTCCCTCGGGGTGGAGCATACCGCGAGGGCGTATCATCGGTGAGATATGATATTTCACCGCTAAGGGTTGGTTCCATCTGATAGGCCCGTGGACCAATACCGCTTCGCCCTCCAATTCGTTCATATTCTATTTCATAATCCCGTTGCGCCATCCTTGCACTATATATTTTATATAAAAATACCGATAAAATAAAATGCCACGAAAACCTCTCTTATTGACTACTGAAGAATTTCTCTCTGTTGACTACTAAAGAATTTACGATTTTATTCGACGTCAATGAATATAAATGATTAAAGGAAAACGACTTTGTCTTATCTGAGACCAAAGGAGAAGCGTCTAAATAAGAAACGCGAGGCGACGCGACAGGCTCGGGCGGATTTATAATTTTCCAGGAGCTGAGCGAGATTGCAAACGTCAAGTACAGCGGGACGTCTGGTAGGAGCCGAGGGGGTAGTAGGATGAGTTGCGGTGAAAACGCGAGGCTGCGGGGGCTCGTTCCGAAGGATAGACAGTCGCTGTCACAACCACGCCAGCTGTTACTTCCGCGCCGGTAAATTCTACGCTCGCCGAATGATCTTCGCCGTCTGCGATCGGTTTCCGGTGATTCCGACGTCTTCCATCTTATTTCCCGGTCTCAGCCTCGCTTCAAAACAACGCCGCGTCTTCTGAGAATTTAATGAATTTTCGAGTCCATTAGAGATTCAATTAAAAGTGGCATAGATCGTGACACAACTAAGAGGAATCGAGGATCTTTTATTTATAAAAGTATAAGTATAAAAGTATAAAAAATAGAATTGGATTTAGAGAGAATTAATCCGAGTATAAAAGCAATTTTTATTTGCATAAAGCATGTTAAAGAAATTGCACTGGTTCGCAGAATTAATCGAGCAAACTATATAAAGAAATCGCTTTGGCGGTGGGAAATTACTTAGCCGTGGGAGAGGCGTTTAAAAAACGGGAAACGCGGTTTAGGCGAGTGTGGCAGCCCCCGCGTCCGCGTATCAATTTATATACGCGGGATCGGGAAATCAAGCGCGAAGGAGCCACCCTAAAAGCGCTCGCGTCCCTGGAAACCGGCGTCGGAGGGTTGAAGCGACTGGTGCCGCGGCTTCGGGCTTTGTTTTATACTTACACCGTTCCGTGATGCATTCAAACGAGCAGCTCACCCGGATATCCCGGAAAACTGCCGAGAGGCATCAAGGGGTTGCCCGTAACGGGAATCAAACTGCGATTGCCATTTTTATTTCCGCGCGGTTTTTACCCTCCCCTGGACGCGTGCAACCTCCCGAGCGGTGATTTTGATACGCGTTCAGCTTTTTTTGAAACCGTGCGTAAAAGGGGAAGCGGATGGATAAAGATAGGGTGAGTAGGACGAACGAATTCGCTTGCTTCATCTTCAGGTATGATTTTCTCGTTCCGAATTGAAGAAAGCAAAGAACATAAAATCGCATTTGTTCCAGCATCTGTAAAATAATGTGGACGTCGTTGAAAATTGTTTAAGCAACGGTGTTACCGAGCGCAGTATTTCACGATTGTTTAAATCGGAAACGATAAAACACGTTACATCGCAGGAAGTCGGAATTCTTTAAGTAGAAATGCGCAGCAACGGGAAGTTAAAATCGCGAGGCGAATCGTAAACATAAATTCGCGAGACAGTGCTATCGCGAAATTACGAGAACTGTGGAATCACGAGCAGAATCATGAGAGCAGAGTTTCCTTCGGTGCGCGGCGCGCCGCGCGGGGAAGAATCGCAACCGACCGAATAAGCCGAGGGAAGGAACACACCGGCAGCCGCGGCGTGGGTGGGGCGGGCGCGGGGGGTGCGCGCCCCCTCCCGCGCGAGAATAACGGCGGCAGTATCGTTCGGCAAATATTTCGATAAATCAGCGCGGCGGTGGAAGGCGGCGCGGCGTGGCGGTAAGGTATACAACGCACACCTTAATGTCGCATAAATCTCCCACTGGAAAATTACACCGATGTGAGACAGAGTCGGAGAGAGAAAGGAAGAAAGAGAGAGAAAGAGAGAGAGCGCGGAGGAGAGAAGCCGGAGGGTGCGAGAGAAGAAGAGGGACGTAAGCTCTCCGGGCCGGCTCCTGCGTAGGGGGAGAAAGAAAGAGTCAGAGAGTCTTCGGAATCGCGGGGGTGGGATGGTTTCGAGAGGGTGTACGCGGGGCGCGAGTACGAGAAGCGGCGGAGGAGCCGAGGAGCGAGAGAGAATAAGCTTCGGGGATCCAGAGGGGTGTAAAGCGTACGCTTTCCCTCTCTCCGCGTCGGCAGGGACTACCACCACCAGCGCACCGTCGGCACCACTACCACCGGCGTCGCACAGCGTCAACGGCGACGAGGAGAGAGTTTCCTCTTTCTCCGAGCAGCGCCATTGCAACCCCAAAGCCAGGAGCAGCAACAGCAGCAGGCAGCCGCGGCGACGCAGCAGCTTTCCCCACTTCAGAAGAAAAGCACTTTCATAAATCTGCCAGCAGATATATGTGCGCACAATTTCCGAGATCCGGCCATTAAAGAGCCGCTCCCCCGCTCGCTCTCTCTCTCTCTCTCTCTCTCTTTCTCGCTCTCTCGCTCTTCTTCTCCTTGCCCGTCCTCCGACCTTCGTCTCATCCCTCCTCGTGGAACAACCCCTCTACCAGCCTGCGAACCGGCGTGTATCTGATCCGGTTGGGATTTATCTGTAATCATATTTAAAGAATTTATATTTTATAAGTAGATTCAGGAATGATTGAACGGATGATGAATATTTGTATTGTTTCATTCATAATTTCTAAAAGAAATTCATAAAACTGTTAATAATTCATATACACTCTGTGTGCATTGTCAGTATGCAAATTTACGTGAATACACAGTATTCAGACTCGTACTGTTCGAATCTTGCTAGTCAATATTTAAATGTTTATATATCGATCTCCACTTATAATGGAAACTGGCTGATAAAGACAGCTGTAAAGAATAAAGGGATAAGCAACGCTGTTCATCTCCACTTACAACCCTCACCTGGACGAAAACTCACCGGCGTTTAGATAACGCGGCTGGCATCCCGCTCACCCCTCGGCGGCAAAGCGGCACGTGGAGTTCACCCTTTTGGGCGAGGCGAGGCGCGAAAAGGAAAGGGAGATAGGGAAACGGGTGGCTGGCCCCGCGGACCACGAGAGAAACACGCTGTAAACAGTTTACTTCTAAACCAGGAGAGAGTTACCTATGTATTTTCAGATAGGGGTGAGTTATGCTTGCCGACACGCCCGGCGGAACGCGGACCGTTTTTAAAGATTTATCCCGCTCCGTTGTCGCGGAGGTCCTTGCTTGATAGATAAGCGAGATACGGCCGAGTTCGGAGTTCCCCCGTTTCGTGGGGAGAGATTCGTTGAATGGAGGGTTCTTTTGATTTTTCTGACTCCTCCGTCCACCCATAAGTTTTTTCTAACGCGCCTTGTGCGATGCATTCCAATCTTTTAAACGTCGAAGCAATTTTCGACTGCTTTTGTAATAAATTTATGTGCACGAATTTTTATATAAGAAGAAATAGTACTTATTATTTTCTAAATCAAGTCATTTTTAATTTTTCTGTTTCTCTGATGATAGTACTCTTTCAATGAAATTATAATTAATCATGAAACGTAGAATGAAGTTGGTTCTTGGTACAACAGAGTAAGGGAGTAGCTTAAGGGTGGCGAATTCTCTCCGCCGAGGAAACAGGGAGGTGGTAAACAGATGACCGACTTAACTACGGCATATTNTGGACGAAAACTCACCGGCGTTTAGATAACGCGGCTGGCATCCCGCTCACCCCTCGGCGGCAAAGCGGCACGTGGAGTTCACCCTTTTGGGCGAGGCGAGGCGCGAAAAGGAAAGGGAGATAGGGAAACGGGTGGCTGGCCCCGCGGACCACGAGAGAAACACGCTGTAAACAGTTTACTTCTAAACCAGGAGAGAGTTACCTATGTATTTTCAGATAGGGGTGAGTTATGCTTGCCGACACGCCCGGCGGAACGCGGACCGTTTTTAAAGATTTATCCCGCTCCGTTGTCGCGGAGGTCCTTGCTTGATAGATAAGCGAGATACGGCCGAGTTCGGAGTTCCCCCGTTTCGTGGGGAGAGATTCGTTGAATGGAGGGTTCTTTTGATTTTTCTGACTCCTCCGTCCACCCATAAGTTTTTTCTAACGCGCCTTGTGCGATGCATTCCAATCTTTTAAACGTCGAAGCAATTTTCGACTGCTTTTGTAATAAATTTATGTGCACGAATTTTTATATAAGAAGAAATAGTACTTATTATTTCCTAAATCAAGTCATTTTTAATTTATCTGTTTCTCTGATGATAGTACTCTTTCAATGAAATTATAATGAATCATGAAACGTAGAATGAAGTTGGTTCTTGGTACAACAGAGTAAGGGAGTAGCTTAAGGGTGGCGAATTCTCTCCGCCCAGGAAACAGGGAGGTGGTAAACAGATGACCGACTTAACTACGGCATATTATACGAATTAATTACCCTCCCCCGTTGACTGGGACAGACATATTATTTATCTCTGCGCAAGTTTCACCCCCCCCTCGTCTACCTCCTGGCCCGACTACCCTCATCGCCGGACGAGCCGGCATCGTTTGTCTATCTTTCTATATCCACGCTCGAGTAACTCACAATTCCACCTTCAAATCGGGACAAAGGGCAGGGCCAAGTTTGCTCGAAGCTTCCCGTTCTCCGTAGATAAGGGGAGTTCCTTTCCGGGGGTTTTAATCGGCCGGCTTTTTTGCCCCCAAGATTTCGCCGGCTAAGGCGCTGAACGGGATCCAGTCTACCCACGCTTTTGTTTCTCCTCTCCTTCTTCCTTTTTTCACAATCCGGTATTAATCAATACAATTTATTGAATCTATCTAGTACAATAATCTTACACCTCTTAGAAATAATTTTAGTTAGATAAAATATTGATATCAAAAAGAAGCTGAATTTCATGAGATACAAATTAAAATATAGATATATGAGATATGTGTATATTTGTCATTATTTGTATCGTGATGAATCCTCAGGAGGGAATTGAAAAATTGTTTCAATTGCGCTGCTGTTCTTCAGAAGTGATAGCAAATAAGCGCGGACGAGACGAGCGAGAGACGGGGGAGGGGAAAAATCGATATGGAGTGGCCATCAGCTCTAGCCCAGCAACAATCAAATTCGTGGAAGAAGGAGAAAGTTTAGGATACAGCAAGGATGCGAGGATGGGGTGGACGAAGTTCGATGCGCGCGAAACGAAATAAAAAGGATGGTAGAGGAGAAGGGCTACAAAGGGGATATTGCCCTTCTACACGTATATAAACGCGTACCTAGAGATCGTTAATTCTGGCACGGTGATTACGATCTAAATGAAAGGATCGCGTCCCGAATAACTAACATCGTGTTCCTATACTCCTCTGTGCAATCCAGTCAAGATGTTTCTAAGAATACAACGATGAAAGACGTGATTATTCTTTATCATTCGTTATCATCACTTGACAGTTAAAAGCATTTATTCAGAATTTATTATTTTATAGAATAAGCCTTATGAAATCTTATATAAATGAAATTCTTATTAATAATGTCCATTCGAATATTGTACGTCATTTATTCATTAATATCAATATAATATTTGCCGTTATTAGATATATTTATAATGGCAATACTCTAGTACAGTATTGTGAAAAAAGTAATCTGGCGGGCAAAAGGCAGAGGGTCGCAGACAGGCGAGACGTTAGCGAGAACTGGCCGAAACCGTCGAGTCCATTTGCCACGGCAAAGGAGCGAGTCTCACCCCCTGGGTCTCACCTGTCCCTAGAGCGAGGAGACGCGACGGACCAAGCAGGCAGCAGGCAAGGAAGGAAGGAAGGAAGGAAGGAAGGAAGAGCAGCAAGAACGGGGGTGGAGAAGGCGAAATACATCAGGATCGCATCCCCACCCGGGGGGCTCGGGTTTCCCCTTCTCGCGGTCGCGCAAGGGGTAGGAAACCGGACGAGGGGGTGACTCGGGTCGGGTTGTGGCTGCGTTTGAACGGGGTGTCGGCAGCCCCGCCCGTCATATTCCGCGAGGGCCAATCCCGCGTGTGCTTTTTATTAGATCCATAAATCCATCATATCCGCGCTATCGCCCCCCGTGCCCGGCAGCCCGCGCAGCCATTGGCCGGGCATATGACATTACCGCGAGGGCTGATAGCGCGGCAGCATCCGGCGTGTTTATAGCCGTGGCGCATTGCGGACGTTCCTTCAGCCCGCCTCGTTATTAATATTGAATTTTTACCCGCGAACGAGACAAGAAGAAACTACTGCCGGCGCTGCCGCCGCCGCCGGGGGTTAGACGCGGCGCGACGGGGCGCAAGCGCGCTCGCACCTCCCCGTTCCTTCCGTTTTCTCTTCTTCTCCTCCACCTACGGCTGTCCACCGGTTTTCTGCTCCCCGAGACAATGCCTCCCGTACGAGCCAACCCTTCCCACGCGTACCTCCGGCTGGATTCGTGTCCGGTCTCGTCCTCGCACCAGCAGCGGAGGCCAGCCGAACAGCTGAATCTTGTTGAAATATGCAGCTCGCCGAGGGCGAGATGATCGCGGAATAGTTTCTTCGACAGGCGATGGCCGAGCCTAGCCCGAGCGACGGAAGTTCGGGGGGAGCGGGGGGTGGGCGCGGGTGGCTCGAAGACCAGAGGACTCCTTGACGGACGCGGGGATCAATAACCTCCGATAGCATACTCGGAAAGCTATATACGGGGCCATTTCCAGCGGCAATAAAACGCCATAGCTACGTGTATTGCGATTCTCTTGCCGGCCTCCTATTGGCCGTAAAACACTGGCCGGCTGAAAGGTTGAATTTTATCGCGAAGGGGGGAAGAAATATCGATGGGAAAAGGAGAACGCCATACCGTCGCCACCCTGCCCCCCCTGGCCAGCTATAGAATACATGCATCGAGGGGTGTCTTTGGCCGGGCTTGAATTGTTGCACAGTGCCCGAGAGGGGGTGCGTTTAACACAGTATTTGATAGGACAGCGACAAACAGCCGAAACAAAACAGATACAATTCCTACAACATTATTGGGTACATCATAAAAGGTGACAGTATTTCATAGGACAGATGCAGAGCGTGCCAGTCACGTTTGGAAACTTTTGAATTGAGAGTTTAGACAGTCACATATTTAGACAAAAATTATTTCATTGGCCAATATTTAGACATATTGATATAACATCTGTCCAAGTAATAATATTTCATGACTGAAAAGGTAAATGTGAAAAGATATTTATTATTGTTTTGTTAACATAAAATTAACACATACAGAATTCATAAAGCAGACGACACGAATATGCATTTGCAACCTGTTGATTTTTTTAAAGAATGCAATTGAAAATTCCATTTTATTCTACAATTAATTCCAATAGAATTAGTATGAATATCATTGTAATGTCTGAGTATACTTAACTGTCTTAAGAACTCTATGATATGATGTAATTACACCATGAAGCTGATCTGATTATTGATAGACTGCATAGATAACCTTTTAGTATATTTTATTTGAAAGAAAAATACAAACGAACAGGAATTTATTTCGGAGAGTTTTTTCCCTTAAACATGCGGGTGAGTCGCGTGACAGGTAACGTGGTTGTAACATGAGATCGATTCGGATACCTAAACATCAGGGACTGTTAGCTTTAAGTCAAGGTGTAATAGATCCAAACGCAAAATCATAGATCCTGATTTTCACTGTTCACTTCGTCCTTACGCATTTCATCATACTATAAGTATAATTGCCTTTCATTTCGTGTAGTAATATTTCCAAAGTGGAGACCTATTTTCTGCTCATGTAAAAATCATTTTTTTGCATTAAGTAACTCCATAAAAATTATGGAAACTGAAGAACTCCTTTGTCAGTCATAATTTTCAGCAGACAATTAATAAAAAATCAAAGATTGCGAACTTATAATTTCAATTACAATATGAAAAAACATANGGGTGGCTCGAAGACCAGAGGACTCCTTGACGGACGCGGGGATCAATAACCTCCGATAGCATACTCGGAAAGCTATATACGGGGCCATTTCCAGCGGCAATAAAACGCCATAGCTACGTGTATTGCGATTCTCTTGCCGGCCTCCTATTGGCCGTAAAACACTGGCCGGCTGAAAGGTTGAATTTTATCGCGAAGGGGGGAAGAAATATCGATGGGAAAAGGAGAACGCCATACCGTCGCCACCCTGCCCCCCCTGGCCAGCTATAGAATACATGCATCGAGGGGTGTCTTTGGCCGGGCTTGAATTGTTGCACAGTGCCCGAGAGGGGGTGCGTTTAACACAGTATTTGATAGGACAGCGACAAACAGCCGGAACAAAACAGATACAATTCCTACAACATTATTGGGTACATCATAAAAGGTGACAGTATTTCATAAGACAGATGCAGAGCGTGCCAGTCACGTTTGGAAACTTTTGAATTGAGAGTTTAGACAGTCACATATTTAGACAAAAATTATTTCATTGGCCAATATTTAGACATATTGATATAACATCTGTCCAAGTAATAATATTTCATGACTGAAAAGGTAAATGTGAAAAGATATTTATTATTGTTTTGTTAACATAAAATTAACACATACAGAATTCATAAAGCAGACGACACGAATATGCATTTGCAACCTGTTGATTTTTTTAAAGAATGCAATTGAAAATTCCATTTTATTCTACAATTAATTCCAATAGAATTAGTATGAATATCATTGTAATGTCTGAGTATACTTAACTGTCTTAAGAACTCTATGATATGATGTAATTACACCATGAAGCTGATCTGATTATTGATAGACTGCATAGATAACCTTTTAGTATATTTTATTTGAAAGAAAAATACAAACGAACAGGAATTTATTTCGGAGAGTTTTTTCCCTTAAACATGCGGGTGAGTCGCGTGACAGGTAACGTGGTTGTAACATGAGATCGATTCGGATACCTAAACATCAGGGACTGTTAGCTTTAAGTCAAGGTGTAATAGATCCAAACGCAAAATCATAGATCCTGATTTTCACTGTTCACTTCGTCCTTACGCATTTCATCATACTATAAGTATAATTGCCTTTCATTTCGTGTAGTAATATTTCCAAAGTGGAGACCTATTTTCTGCTCATGTAAAAATCATTTTTTTGCATTAAGTAACTCCATAAAAATTATGGAAACTGAAGAACTCCTTTGTCAGTCATAATTTTCAGCAGACAATTAATAAAAAATCAAAGATTGCGAACTTATAATTTCAATTACAATATGAAAAAACATATCAACGAAGATATGGAGGATTCTACTCCGCTAAGGGTTGCATCTAGTTTGCGTATGAATATGAACAAGGGCGAGCCCTTTGCGGGAGCTCATTGGACGACTGCGGGGTCCAATCATAAAATGGTATGATATGAGCGAGACTATGATGCGATATTATCATAACGCGGCCGGATTATTATTGGTCGGTGGCACCCTACTCCGGTTTTCCTTGCTCCTTCCTTTCTTCCGCTGTTCCGCCAGCCACCCTCGACGCATACGTATTTCTCGGCCGGCCCGAGCGAGGGTGGGGAGCGCTGCTCAGCCCCGCCAGTCGTCTCTCAACCCTCTTCAACCCTCCCTGAGCCACCCTCGAAACCCCCCCGAATTATGAGGATCAATACACGAGGAAGCTTGCAAGGGCAGCGCCGACGCTACTCGCTTGTCGACCTCCTTCGAGCGCGGACTCACCCACAGAACGCTGGACCTTCTTCTCCTGCCCGCTACTGGATTCTTCCCTTCACCAGCTTTTTCTAACTTTTTCCTTGCTCACCGGAATTAAACAAAAAAAATTAATTCATAATTTAAACAATTTATGATGAACGGAAAGATTATTTTTATGACAAGATGTTTTCCAAAGCATGTTCGTTGTCATAACACCAGCAACTCAAAAATATCTACTCTATTACTATCGTTATCAATTAAGAAACTACTTAGTATTTTTAATACTTGTTTTAGGAAATCTAAATCTTAGATTCTTTTTATCTAATCATTTCTTCCTGTCTGAACACCAACGTTCTCTAAATGGACCAAGCCTTAATAAAATAAATATTCTACCCTTTTTATCCTTAATTAGTCTTTAATCCCTGCTTTGTCGAAAACGTACGCATCCGGTGTGGCCAAGCACGGCACCGAATTTCCAAATCCCCGGGACAATCGGGCTGCGCCGAAATAATAAAATATCCAAAGTCTCGCGGCCAATTTGCCGTCCCCGAAGACAAAGGGAACGGTCCTCGGCGGAAAGAACGCACAAAACCGGCCACCCTCCTCGTTCTGTATGGCACGGCGGCGGCGGTAAGGGGTGAAAGCGGTTCGAAAAACCGGCGCCGGTCTGCACTTAGCTACCCCTGGTCAGAATCGGGACCAGTATCAACTGGTGGGGCACCGGGTTTGAATAAAACACGCTGGAAAAGACGCGACGCCGTTGGACACACACGAGAGCTTCAACCCCGGGGG
>SMSR01004040.1:0-32397 GCA_019453355.1 Ceratina japonica | reverse complement strand
GTTATTCGTTTATTGTATGACTTTTATCTCTATCGCTGCTGCACCAATTCCCAGCCGAGAGGCAACAATTCAGTGAAAAAAAGGATTGCTCTTCAGCCCATTTCCGGGCGGATCCGTCGGAAGCGCTCAGCCCCGGCGGAACGATGGAAGAAATTAAGCTTGGATATGGAATGAAAAAGTCGTAGGTTGAAGCAATTAAGTGTCGTCGGTGCGTGGCGCAATCACGGGAGTTGGGTTCGCGGAATTGTAACTGCACCGCGTGCGCCAGCTGCTGCATTAGCTACATGCTACGGCTACAGCTCCGTGGGCGCGGAGGAGAGAGCGTGGCGTTTTGTAGAGTGGGGTTGCTGCAATGCGCAACGGCTATGTACGTATATACGAACGTAGGAAGTCGGAGCCGTCGCGACGCGACGCGCCGTTTAAACCATCCGCCGTATTTGGGAATTTCATTAAACGTTTCCGTGTGACGAACCGGCCCCGCGAGCCGAACGGATCTGGCCGTGAGCTACGACGGGAAAACGGTAATTAAGACCCCGCTCGAGTCTCCAGACAATGGAGAACGTTTTCCTGAACGGAAACGTGGACAACTAATAAGAATACGCCTTAAAAAAAGGGGTTGAAAACGATGGAATTGCCGTGGTAAATTCTAACAATTCTAGAACTGTTCCTTTCTGACTCTGAAAGGGATTATGTTTTGTTGGAGCAATCTTGATTGATTAAACAAATTGTAATCATGTTCGAACGTGAAGTATAGTAATTCATAATTCTGCGTTTTATTTTTCTACGGTACGTACCTGGACCCATGAATGAGAGAGCGTTGTGTGTCCATCCGTTGATAGGTGAAATATTGGGATTCGGATTTCCAAAAAACAATCTTTATTTCGACTGATCCTCACTTAAATAAGTTATAACAAAAAGAAATAGTGGACATTTAAAATACAATCGTATATCCAGCTACAATATCGTGTGATACCGCTATACAATGACAGTTTATACACGTACTATTTACAACACATTCATTTGGTATTTTGTTTCTTACCTAATCTCCTCTTCCTCCCCTCGAGTCGTTAGTTTAGTCCTCGTTTTATTGCGATTAATATGCATCGATCGTTACGATTATTATTATTAATATTATTATCAATTATATCGTTTATCATTTATTATCGTTATCACCGTAAACGTAGCGTGTGTCAACGATGCGTGCGCGCGAAATCGAACGACGATACAGGCGAAATTACGCGATTTTGATCGCGCGTCACGCGACTTCACCCCCTTTCCCTGTCTACTCTCAGTTTCTTATTTTTTTGTCCCTTGTGACGCGCTTTTGATTGTCTATAGTATGTATTACATCTAGATTGCCCTCCCCTAATCTCTTTTGTTCATTCAATTCAACGTAACGCATGCAAATAATTTGTATTTTCATTTCATTCGAGTCGAACTTTAATCATAAAAATAATTCGAACAATTGTACAGAAACTTATCGTTTTACTTTCATGAAATTCGATATAAAAGTAACTCAAGTTAAAAGGACAGAAATACGGCCAGTCATTATTCCATAATTCATTCCCATAGCGTAATCTCATCATTCTTCCTCGTAAAACGTATTTATTGCGACACATTTAAGATACCTACGCTAGGAAGTATGTTTTTTTAGCATTCGAGATCTGCTCGACTGTCGTAGAAAAAAAAATGGACGACAGTCGTTTTGATTACTCCTCGCTTTCACTCGGAAGGAAGTCTATCGCGCGAAAAACTCTCTATTAAATACGTATGTACTCTTGTCCCACGCACTCTTACACATATGTACGTAGCGTTATACAAACGATCATGAACGATTACGTCTCGCACCGATGACAGTTTTTTTTTTTATTTTATTTATCACACACAATTAACGCTTATTATTGCTTGCTCATTGCTCTGAATCACAGAGACTCAGCGCGGACCAGATAAGACATAAAAAGCTCCCGGTGTTTTCTAAAGACGGACATTGCCTTGTTTCCCCGAAGGAAATCTAGAAATACAAAAAGGAAACGAGACGGGTCTACAGAAATCCTTCATCGAGATTGTAAAAATAATTCCTTACAAGGCAGGTTCATCCAGTTTGTCTTGTCTCGTGCAAACGGATGATTTATTCTTTATTCATGTGGAACAGGAGAAATGTATAGGGAACGCAAGAGAAGGAAGACTTCGATCGGCTATTAAACGGTATGAAAAATATCGGCCGATTTTTCCGCTTCTGGCTTAGCCGAGTTTTCCACGCTCGCATCATCGTGAGACAGTATTTCAACGGTGTACCCGGAGGAGAGTAACCGGAAATAAAACTGTTCAACTAGACGAGGACGCGGACGAGCGCAGCTGTGCACACAGCGAAATTGATCCACGCCTCCATCAATTCACCCTATCAAGATATTATTTCACTTCAACGCTTTACGCAATCCACCAGGTCAGCTTTCCGTGGAATTGAAGGCGCGAGCGCCTGGCTTCGCCTATTTTTTCTTTTTTTTTTTTTTAATTTTTCCTCCTCCTGCTCCTCCGGCCGCGCGAAGTTGAGCTTCGCCCGCGCCAATCCTCCCACCGTGATGCCGCTAATTACCTGACAATTATCCGTATTGGGTGCCTGTCACGCTTANGTTATTCGTTTATTGTATGACTTTTATCTCTATCGCTGCTGCACCAATTCCCAGCCGAGAGGCAACAATTCAGTGAAAAAAAGGATTGCTCTTCAGCCCATTTCCGGGCGGATCCGTCGGAAGCGCTCAGCCCCGGCGGAACGATGGAAGAAATTAAGCTTGGATATGGAATGAAAAAGTCGTAGGTTGAAGCAATTAAGTGTCGTCGGTGCGTGGCGCAATCACGGGAGTTGGGTTCGCGGAATTGTAACTGCACCGCGTGCGCCAGCTGCTGCATTAGCTACATGCTACGGCTACAGCTCCGTGGGCGCGGAGGAGAGAGCGTGGCGTTTTGTAGAGTGGGGTTGCTGCAATGCGCAACGGCTATGTACGTATATACGAACGTAGGAAGTCGGAGCCGTCGCGACGCGACGCGCCGTTTAAACCATCCGCCGTATTTGGGAATTTCATTAAACGTTTCCGTGTGACGAACCGGCCCCGCGAGCCGAACGGATCTGGCCGTGAGCTACGACGGGAAAACGGTAATTAAGACCCCGCTCGAGTCTCCAGACAATGGAGAACGTTTTCCTGAACGGAAACGTGGACAACTAATAAGAATACGCCTTAAAAAAAGGGGTTGAAAACGATGGAATTGCCGTGGTAAATTCTAACAATTCTAGAACTGTTCCTTTCTGACTCTGAAAGGGATTATGTTTTGTTGGAGCAATCTTGATTGATTAAACAAATTGTAATCATGTTCGAACGTGAAGTATAGTAATTCATAATTCTGCGTTTTATTTTTCTACGGTACGTACCTGGACCCATGAATGAGAGAGCGTTGTGTGTCCATCCGTTGATAGGTGAAATATTGGGATTCGGATTTCCAAAAAACAATCTTTATTTCGACTGATCCTCACTTAAATAAGTTATAACAAAAAGAAATAGTGGACATTTAAAATACAATCGTATATCCAGCTACAATATCGTGTGATACCGCTATACAATGACAGTTTATACACGTACTATTTACAACACATTCATTTGGTATTTTGTTTCTTACCTAATCTCCTCTTCCTCCCCTCGAGTCGTTAGTTTAGTCCTCGTTTTATTGCGATTAATATGCATCGATCGTTACGATTATTATTATTAATATTATTATCAATTATATCGTTTATCATTTATTATCGTTATCACCGTAAACGTAGCGTGTGTCAACGATGCGTGCGCGCGAAATCGAACGACGATACAGGCGAAATTACGCGATTTTGATCGCGCGTCACGCGACTTCACCCCCTTTCCCTGTCTACTCTCAGTTTCTTATTTTTTTGTCCCTTGTGACGCGCTTTTGATTGTCTATAGTATGTATTACATCTAGATTGCCCTCCCCTAATCTCTTTTGTTCATTCAATTCAACGTAACGCATGCAAATAATTTGTATTTTCATTTCATTCGAGTCGAACTTTAATCATAAAAATAATTCGAACAATTGTACAGAAACTTATCGTTTTACTTTCATGAAATTCGATATAAAAGTAACTCAAGTTAAAAGGACAGAAATACGGCCAGTCATTATTCCATAATTCATTCCCATAGCGTAATCTCATCATTCTTCCTCGTAAAACGTATTTATTGCGACACATTTAAGATACCTACGCTAGGAAGTATGTTTTTTTAGCATTCGAGATCTGCTCGACTGTCGTAGAAAAAAAAATGGACGACAGTCGTTTTGATTACTCCTCGCTTTCACTCGGAAGGAAGTCTATCGCGCGAAAAACTCTCTATTAAATACGTATGTACTCTTGTCCCACGCACTCTTACACATATGTACGTAGCGTTATACAAACGATCATGAACGATTACGTCTCGCACCGATGACAGTTTTTTTTTTTATTTTATTTATCACACACAATTAACGCTTATTATTGCTTGCTCATTGCTCTGAATCACAGAGACTCAGCGCGGACCAGATAAGACATAAAAAGCTCCCGGTGTTTTCTAAAGACGGACATTGCCTTGTTTCCCCGAAGGAAATCTAGAAATACAAAAAGGAAACGAGACGGGTCTACAGAAATCCTTCATCGAGATTGTAAAAATAATTCCTTACAAGGCAGGTTCATCCAGTTTGTCTTGTCTCGTGCAAACGGATGATTTATTCTTTATTCATGTGGAACAGGAGAAATGTATAGGGAACGCAAGAGAAGGAAGACTTCGATCGGCTATTAAACGGTATGAAAAATATCGGCCGATTTTTCCGCTTCTGGCTTAGCCGAGTTTTCCACGCTCGCATCATCGTGAGACAGTATTTCAACGGTGTACCCGGAGGAGAGTAACCGGAAATAAAACTGTTCAACTAGANTTTACTTTCATGAAATTCGATATAAAAGTAACTCAAGTTAAAAGGACAGAAATACGGCCAGTCATTATTCCATAATTCATTCCCATAGCGTAATCTCATCATTCTTCCTCGTAAAACGTATTTATTGCGACACATTTAAGATACCTACGCTAGGAAGTATGTTTTTTTAGCATTCGAGATCTGCTCGACTGTCGTAGAAAAAAAAATGGACGACAGTCGTTTTGATTACTCCTCGCTTTCACTCGGAAGGAAGTCTATCGCGCGAAAAACTCTCTATTAAATACGTATGTACTCTTGTCCCACGCACTCTTACACATATGTACGTAGCGTTATACAAACGATCATGAACGATTACGTCTCGCACCGATGACAGTTTTTTTTTTTATTTTATTTATCACACACAATTAACGCTTATTATTGCTTGCTCATTGCTCTGAATCACAGAGACTCAGCGCGGACCAGATAAGACATAAAAAGCTCCCGGTGTTTTCTAAAGACGGACATTGCCTTGTTTCCCCGAAGGAAATCTAGAAATACAAAAAGGAAACGAGACGGGTCTACAGAAATCCTTCATCGAGATTGTAAAAATAATTCCTTACAAGGCAGGTTCATCCAGTTTGTCTTGTCTCGTGCAAACGGATGATTTATTCTTTATTCATGTGGAACAGGAGAAATGTATAGGGAACGCAAGAGAAGGAAGACTTCGATCGGCTATTAAACGGTATGAAAAATATCGGCCGATTTTTCCGCTTCTGGCTTAGCCGAGTTTTCCACGCTCGCATCATCGTGAGACAGTATTTCAACGGTGTACCCGGAGGAGAGTAACCGGAAATAAAACTGTTCAACTAGACGAGGACGCGGACGAGCGCAGCTGTGCACACAGCGAAATTGATCCACGCCTCCATCAATTCACCCTATCAAGATATTATTTCACTTCAACGCTTTACGCAATCCACCAGGTCAGCTTTCCGTGGAATTGAAGGCGCGAGCGCCTGGCTTCGCCTATTTTTTCTTTTTTTTTTTTTTAATTTTTCCTCCTCCTGCTCCTCCGGCCGCGCGAAGTTGAGCTTCGCCCGCGCCAATCCTCCCACCGTGATGCCGCTAATTACCTGACAATTATCCGTATTGGGTGCCTGTCACGCTTATCGATTTGCTCTAATTATCGTCAGCTAATTATATCGTTAAAATAAGATGATGAGCTTTTTATCTTTCCTCTGCGACGTGTTAAATATTACTTCGTAATTAAAAGTCTATTCGTATAAGTGGAAATTCTGATTAGACATAACATTTTTATCTTCATTATTTTTCACGACGAGGTGGTCGTTTGTGTGTATTTAACCCTCGTGTACTGCTATTTAACGTCGAAGAAACGAGTGAGATAAGCCTCCTTTGCCACTGCTATGCGGGCTCTCTCATGCTCCCTTACATCCCCATGAAGATAAAGAATAAAGCACTAATAGTTGAAAAGCGATGAGGTACCCCATTCTATTACCCGCAGATAATAAGGAGGCATAGAAAGAGAAGCCATGGAGAGAGGAATAGGATTACATTTTCCTCTTGTTACTTCCTTTTACATAGAACCTCCATTACATATTTGGATTCTCTGAGATCATGATTGACGTAGATATGTACGGTGATTCATGTCAATGCGTTTATTTATAAAATTTGATATCACTTTGATTATTAAGATAATTATGAAGAGGTCTAATACTGTCAAACTTGGATAACGATGTAACATGATAAGATTGATAAAGAGAGGGACGTCCTAAAAAGAAGTGGTATCGTTGTATTTAAGAATGAAGTCCAAAGAATGTCTCGTGAAATCTACAAAAATAATTGTAATAATAAATTTCCATAAAGTTCTCTCATTTACTCATAATTTCTTTCTACTATTAAATGAAGGAAAAAATAATATTTAGAGAATTAACATTTAAGTTTAAGCGGAGGAAATTGAATATTGCGTTAAGACTTGAGTGACATCTTAATTATCTGCTGCTGTTTATTTAAAACGGTTAGGCACGAATTTATTAGAACGGTAGACAACTTTCTCATATGAAAATACTGCCGGAGTTGCTTTAACTAAACTGTGTATGCATACGTACGCAAATTTGTACGTTTCCTAAAGCTAATATTGTTACTGCAAACTCCTCACTTTTGATTGTGTTGCCCAACAACTTCCGCCAGATCATACGTACAGCTATGCGCGCAGCGAACTAATGGTAACAAAAATTCTTGATGCATTTGATAAAGGGTTTATCTCTTCACTTCCTATAACGTACTTCATCCGTTGAAAGTAGATTTCAATTATGCGTTGATATGTGTGTTTGTGCATACTATAACTCTTCAGAACAACTGAAACGCCGCAACGAACGTGGAATTAAGCTCTCCGAAAATATTTGAAACTTAATAAACAATTTGTCGAATTTTCTTTAATAAATTTTATTTTCTTTTAACTGTTAACAAAAAAAAGTCGTATCTCCTAGATCGAAGAATTATAAAAAAAGGAAATCATACGCTCAAACAATGATTGCTTACAAAACACATTAAACAACAGGTGAAACATATCTATTTACATAACGTTTATAATTTATAAATGGTTACACAGGTGAAACATAAATAATTCTAATGAAAAGAAAACATAACATATTAAAACGCACAGCTTCCAATTCAGTTGATTTATACATAATATTCATCTCTAACATCTTCGCTTATTTATAATACATATTAATGCTTAATGACACGCTGACTATAAACGCTTCTTTCCTCGTTTTTTTTTATCTCTTTTATTAACTAACGGATTGTTTTATATGTATAAAAGAAACAGGGTCTCCTTGACTATCGCTGATCGCGCTACTGAAACAACACAGGTATATTTACAATGAGCGTTGACTATTTACAATAAATGTCAGCACGCGAATTTTATCACAGAGAGAAACGATGAACAATTAAAGAAACAAGACGAAATCGCTATACCGCGTCGAGAATCGAAGAATTCTGGGACTACGTAATAAATGATCAACGAAAGCGTAAACTAATAATCGCAATTAACAACTAAAAATAGAATACTTGAATCACGATTAGCTGCTCTTTCCTTAAATACTCTACAAGCCGTGTTAGTTTTTTAAATTAATTAATTAGGAATATTGATCACAGAGATTTAAATATCATGTCTCGTAATACCTGTGTATACTTTAATAACATCCGAGACGAACGTTCACTTGTGAAATTTTATAAAGAAGCGTAATTTATCTCGTCTCGTCTTCCTCCCACTAAAAACCTGATTACGCTTGCGTAATTTTTGATTTGCCAATAAATATACATTTAATTCACTATTATTATTACTAGCATATTGAACACTTCATTCAGTATTTAATTACATTGTAATATATGTATGTATAAAACG
This sequence comes from Ceratina japonica, assembly GCA_019453355.1. Classification (NCBI taxonomy): domain Eukaryota; kingdom Metazoa; phylum Arthropoda; class Insecta; order Hymenoptera; family Apidae; genus Ceratina; species Ceratina japonica. Next base: position 24,029 of record SMSR01004040.1, on the reverse strand, counting down.
AAATCTTTGAGTCCTTCAGATTCCAATGTTATTATTGCTTCGATATAGTAAGACAACTAAGAACCACCAATTGTATGACTAGAAGCTACGTTAAACGCTTGCGTTTCTCAAATGGAATACCCAATGTAAGATCTAACACATGCATTCTGCGGAGTAAAATTAAAATAATAAAAATAATAGCACAGTTCGCGTACGTATAAAAATAAAAATTTTTCCAACTACTCAACGTAACTCGATGAGACACGAGATTCGTATACAATAAATAATAGAAGAAACATTGAACTAGCTACATGTTACCTTCGTAGTTCGTATCACACTACCTCCGGCCTAAGAAACAGCAGTTACACTTTCTTCGACGGAAGACTTCGTTTAACCACAAACAAGAAGCAAAAGGAACCTTGTTCGTAGATTTCATAAAAAAAAAAGAACAAAACGCGCTACGCATTTACATCTTTAAAACAATTTAACGACAGCCAATATGAATAAAACGTAATAAAATGTTTTTTATCGACGAAATAAATAACGCTGATCGAAAGCACTCGTAACGATAGATAAAAATCGATTTAGAAATTAATGTGCACGCCGCGCCGCGATTTAAAAAGAAATATCTACGTAACACCGTTGAGATTAACGTTGGGAACATGTCATGTAACGTGTCATGTAATAACATTCTTGTGAGCAATAATACTAATTGAACTAACGATAATAAAAACTATCCACGCCGTGTTCACCAATGAACATTCCCTTTACTGTTCACGAGAGCGTTTTTATTAAAATCAAGCCTCGAACCGAGTACCGCCAATCAAATTTGCTCCCACGTACCCAAAATCTCTGATCGGATATAATCTTCTCGTCTCACTTTTCTGTACAAAGAGCGAGAAAAGGAAATCGGTAAAGAATTTTGAGCATGTCGATGAATCAGCGGCGTGGGCCACCCAATAGGATTGATATTGAAGAATTAAGAGGTACCTTGGCAAATGGAACGATGTCGCCCCCTTCCCAAAAATCCTCCCACCACTCTTCGAAACAATCCCGATCGCTTTTCTCTCACGTTTCCCGGCCTCGCTTAAAAATACTATCTTTGGCAATGCGAACGTGACGTACGCGTTTCATCCGAGTCTCCATCCATCTGCGTGCATCTCTGTGATCGTTTCGCAAATGGTACGTGATTCCTACCGTGCGTCCCCCGTGTCCCCTGACCGCGAGTGCTCCCGGTTTCAACGGCCGTTTTGTTCGTTAGAGCTTCCTCATGCGAGAAATATCTGTGGCTTGTTCCCGTTTCGTTTGGCTGACGGATTTATTGATGGGGGCATTCGCGTATTAAAAATGATATTCGCGTTACGACGACCGCGCGGGGGTTTACTAATCCTGATTTTCATTGTTAGAAATCTTATCCTATTAAGTGACGAACTCCGTGGTACTGATAAAAAAGTTTCCGACGACTCGCGTCGAGTCTCTCTCTATGCAAACACCTCTTTTATAATTGAGCATGTACTTAATATTGAATACTTCGATGGGCATGAGATGACGTTCCCGGAGGCTATTATCAATTTACTGAATCGGAAAACGCGTTTCTTGAAACCGTAAGCACGGGCGGCTGGATACGTTTGCAACGCGGGGTTAACGTAACAACGCGGTACACGTCCCTCGTGAGTTATTTGGTTTTTTTTTTTGGCTAGAGAAGAGTCTCTCGAGGCGGGCTACACGTTACTCGCATACTTACATACTCGAACGTACAATTACTCGACGATTTAATAATTGTTGCGTGTGTGTAGGCGACGGATGTATGTATCTTTTAAATTAGGTAGGCGTGTATATGTATTTATGCGTGTCTTTTTGTTTCTCTTTCAATGTTTGTTCGCACCAACGCGGATGCTGTTCGTGGTACAAAGCCGGCGGTCCTCAAAGTCTCAGAGGCTGCTGCCGTACTCGCTCGATCTCCGCCGGTCGACGTGCTTCATGTACGTCTCCGAGTATATGCTCTTAGTGCGGTCGTCGTACCTGCGAACACAAAACAGGCGGTGGCACCAATACATTTGGCACCTGCGATTCTCGTCACATGTTTCGAACTAATATACTAATTCATAAGTACCGTACAGACTCGTACGACTCAAATTAGGCTCTCGCTTGGCAACCAATATTTTATAATGATAAAATATACTCGTTGTTTGCTGATTCGAACTCTCGCAGAAATAAAGCGGTAAGCGATTGTATTATACAGTTGGAATCAAAATTTCCGCGGTGTTCAAGCGGTGGACATTTAATTAACTTTACGACAACTAAGCGGGCCGTAAAACGCAATCCAAATAATACGTTTACGTTACGCGTTTATTCGCGCAGCTTCCGGGCAATTTATTTTGCGCCATGGCTGCTTTACGACCGAACTTTAAACCGTGCCGTCGGTTTAGGAACTAACGAGACGACGAAAAGCAAAAGGACAACGAGAAAAACCCTGAATCTATGTACATATAGTACTCTTCTCGAAAATCTGTTCGAAAACAAGTTTTAGCTCCGAAGATATTTACTCCACTTTAACACGATTTAATATTTCTTATAATACTAAATATTATATTTGACGCATAAAAAATCAATCATTTATTTTGATAATTTTTTAAATACAAAAGGGAAGAAAATACTTTTGAGTTCATCCTAATATATCAACCCCTTCCAGAGATAATTTCAACGCTGTTTAATTACAACGCAGTTCTCGTTTAGGCTAATCATTCGCGCTCGTGCTGGTCTTTGGACGAATCCTCTCATGTTTGAGTGGACATCTTCACGAACTATTTTCATTGCGCGTAACGGCGCGGCGGGAAGAGCTGAAGCTCGCTCCGAGGGTGGCTCCCAGTGTTTGCAATTTCCACGCGAGATACGAGGGTTAACTTCGTCATAAAGTTTCGTGAAAAGCACGCCACGAGGCTGCCCTCTGATAATCAAAGTTACCAAGTTACCAAGACTTAACTCTTTTGCTTTACAAGGAACAATAGCCGAACAGAACGCTCAACTTTCGAACGGTGGCCAATTGGAAAACGACATTTATTCATTATAAGATAATACTAATATGTGTAAAAGTTTTTCAAGCATTACAAAATGTTTTTAAAGTTACATTGAGCTATTTAAATTTTTAGTTTATAAGAAAAGTCTTCTTTCTTTCTTTTCTCACGTAGAAGAATTTCATTTTTCCTGATTTTCCCTCGAAATTAAAAGTAACGTAGACAACCCTTCCTTTAATCAGCCAGTTTTACGATATTTCCGTAACGGACGGAACTAATGTAGGTAGAAGCGAAAATATTCTCACAGAACGCATTAATCATGATGTCAAGTCATAAACCTCGTAGTCATTTTAATTTCCTTAATCAGATCACGCGCAATTAATCGCAGTAGGTTACACGTGTGAACTGAAGTTCTTAAATATAAACCCACCCTATCAAATGTATGAATTATAAATTCAAATTAAAGCATTCAGATGATTAATAACATATCGGACTTCTTTTAATGCTATCTTCGAATCAGAAAATTGGTTTGTAGCTGAACGACTAAAAATGTATATTTCTCATTTCTTCGGAAAATATAAATTTTAACAAAAGTAGAATACAAGCAATATTTTTTAAAATTCTGTACAGTAATTTATTTAGTACTTGGAAGCTTCACTTTCGCGTGTTTCACTCAATCATTAATTTACCCATCGCTTACATTAATCACAGACTAGATATCCGAGCCAGCCTTAATTTTTCGTGCTGTTGGCAGTCGAAAGACCATAAGTCTACTAGTACTGTCTCGTCTGTGCTTTAATAATTCCTACAACTCAATCATAAAAATTCACTGTTCTCGTAAGGCGAAAATAAAAGACTTGCGAGATACAAAAAATGGTTAATAAAATTTTTAATTGCAATTTTTAGGAATGATTATAATTAGCGCGAGAGTGAAGCTTGAAGTTTAGGCGGACAGAGCAGAAGAAAGGGGGAGGAAAGCGAAAAAGCGATAGAACGTAGTGCGTACCTCAACGTGTCAGACCAGATCGTACCTTAGGGACGGCCGACGGAAATCGAGCCCCTCGAGGTCGGACGGCTCTCGTCTGCAGAGCGAGCAGAATGCGCACTGGAGCGTGTTCTTGAACGCTTCTCGGAAGTCGCGGTTAAAGTACGCGTAGATCAGCGGATTCAACGCCGAGTTCGTGTAGCCGATCCAAAAAAGCAACGCGATCACCACGTCCGGACAGGGACAGGTCTCGCCGCACAGCGTTGTGATCACGTACCTACCAACAAAGTTTCAACCCTTCACTTCAAACCCTTACAAACATGAAAGCTATGAATTTGTATGCAATTGTGAATGGAACCACATGTGTACAGACTAAATCAATAAAAGAACAAATTTTTTGTACGATAAAATTTGCCAATGACTCAGGAATTTAATGAAGTGTAACAATATCAGAGGTAATACGAAGCGAATAAACGTTTCACATAAACTAGTTATTCCTTTAGACGCGTTAACTCAATTATTGGACTTTTCATCTTAACGAGAGTAATTGAATCTATTAACCGAGCACGTGACAATTTTTCTGTCTCCACGTTACAATTAAACCAACAACCACTTGAAATTAATTTAACCAAATTGTAAATACTCAATTGAGTAAATAAAATTTATATTAATTTTAGACTACACTAAACTAGACTAGACTAAAATATAATCATAATATTTAGAAAGGCAAAAAAAAGTCTGTGAGCTGTGAATTAGTCTTTGGAAAATTTTGTACGTACCACAGGAAGAACGGCAACCAACATATAATGAAGGTGCCCATGATGATGCCTAATGTTCTGGCAGCCTTGTGCTCTCTCTTCATTTTCATGATGTTCTTGTCCTTGGTAGGAGTGTGCAGATGATCGGTGCTGATCTCGTTCAGCGTGAGCGTCTTGGACGAGCCCGCGCTGTTCAGCTCCCCGTTGAGGTTGTTCAGGTCCTTGCTGGGCCTGTGGCTCAGCAGCATCACGTTGCCCATCCTGCTGTGCATCTGCTTCTCCTGCCTGTTCGCCTCTTTGAATACCGCGAAGTACGTGAGCGTCATGATGGTGCACGGTATCCAGAACGAGATGCTCGACGAGAAGATCACGTAAACCTTGTTCACCTTAAACTCGCACAGGTCCGGGTGTTTCCGGCGGTGCATGTTGTTCTCGACGGTGGTGTACCAGCCCATGAATATCGGCACGAACGAAATGAACGCGGGCATGATCCAACAGGCGAGCAGCATGTACGCGGCCAGCCTCTTGGTCATGATGATCGGATACTTGAGCGGTTTCACGATCGCCCAATAACGGTCGACCGAGATGCACATCAGATGGAGTATCGAGCTGGTGCTGAAGTAAACGTCCAACGAGTTCCACACGTCGCACATAAAGTAACCGAACAGCCACTTGCCGGTTATCTGCACGCTCGCGTTGAACGTCATCGCGAACATCGCGACGAGCATGTCGGCCAGGGCCAGCGAGACCACGAAGTAGTTCGTGATGATGCGCAGCTTCCGGTGCCGCATCACCGACACCATCACGAGCAGGTTGCCGAAGACCGCGGTCAGGATTATCGAGCCGAGGAGGCAGCCCTTGACGATCGTCGCCGGCACGAACCACTTCTGCTCCGTCGCGTAGTTGTTGTTCGCGGCCGGCCCGTCCTCGGTCGTGATCGCGTTGAACAGGGTCGTCACGTCGACCGAGGACTCCGTCGGCTCCGTGCTCGTCACGATCGTCGTCATGCTCGGCCGCCGCAGACGGAACCGCCCTTCCGTTCACCACCACCTTGGCCTCGGCGCCTCCCGCCCCGCGCGACCAACTCTCTTTTCCCCGGCCGGAAGAGACCCGACGCGACCGGCGGCCTTAGGTCACGGACGTGCCAACGAGCCGACGAACCAGGCTGGCCTTCATCTTCCCGCTAGGGTAAGGGCGTTGCCGCTTCTTGCCAGGTTTACTATCTGCTGGGACGACTGCCAGCGCAATCGACGATGATCGCACCGCTTACTCGCGATACTTCCAGTTGCTATTTGGGACGCGTCTGCTCTTGATCTTTACTTGGCTCTACATGTCTGATTGATAACTCCCACGATCTGGAAAACAGAAATATCGACACGGTTAGAGATTGCATTAATAAATGTATTAATATTGACCCGAAAAAAAGAACCTTTTTAATGAAAAGGTAAAAAATTAGGCAAGTTTGAGACGGGAAAGAAGTGAAATCACAGCAAGGGTTGTAGTCAAGTTTGAAAAATTATGTACAAAAAGCAAACTTGCAGCACAATAGAGCAAAAGTACCAATGTCAATTTTTCAAATATTCTTATCAATTGACACATGTGAATATTACACATTTATTAGTACCTTGCTATTACTTGTGATTATTTCCTTAGACATCTACTTTGAATCAATAATCTGTTACTAATAACAGCTGATAGAATGCTACAAGTTGATAAGGATTTTATGAGTTCTGGTACTGAATTTTATATTTCGACGAACGATTGTTTTAAATATTGTCGATATGAAGTCTGTTAGTTTGCGTTACGTTATTCCCAATCTCTTTTTCGGAATTTTTTCGAGCGGGAAAGAGTTTTTGGTAAACGTTTTTCGGGATTTATTTACACGCAGCTTCAGCGTTTTTCTCGCTACACAAACACACGGCGAGCGGGAGAGCTGAATGAATCGAACGGTTTTACGGTATTTTAACGCGATATTGAAGTTCTTGTCGTCTCCCGATTGAGGTATTCGAAGAGAGAAATAGAAAGATAGAGAGAGATAACAGATCAAGCACACTAGACGACCCACTTTATTCGATTTGTTTGTACTACTTGTTTAATCTACTCAATCCATTACAATCATTCGGACTATTCAATTTATTCAGTCGGCACTAATACTAGTGTCAGTAGATTTATTCGTCCCTCCTTTTCCTTCCTCCTCATTCAAAATCGTCGACGACTATGAAACTGATAAGAGATAAAACATCACGTCATGTTGTCTTCTTCAATACAGTTTTAACAAGAGATAAAATGTTTCGTGAATATAAATGTTTTGTGAATATGTTTTATTGATAATGTTTATTCAGAATTAATTTTGTTTCAATTCAATGCAGAAAATGTATAATACGATGATTATCAAATGCCGAAACTTGGACATTCAGATAATGATNCGTCCTTTTCCTTCCTCCTCATTCAAAATCGTCGACGACTATGAAACTGATAAGAGATAAAACGTCACGTCATGTTGTCTTCTTCATTACAGTTTTAACAAGAGATAAAATATTTCGTGAATATAAATGTTTTGTGAATATGTTTTATTGATAATGTTTATTGAGAATTAATTTTGTTTCAATTCAATGCAGAAAATGCATAATACGATGATTATCAAATGTCGAAACTTGGACATTCAGATAATGATCACAGTAAATTCAATACAATACTTGATTGAATTACAATGTACAATGCAGCAATCACCTTTATGTCAAAAATGAATGAATGAATGAATGAATAATTATTATAAATTATGAATTATTCAAAATTTCAATACCTATTGATAATAAGAAAACAATGAGCTGGTATATTATTATACAAATTAACATTTCTTTAACAAAATCGATCTTCATAATTCATTGAGGTTTGTCCAAAAGAATTCCACTTAAAAAAGAAATTCCCAATCTCGATCCAAAAAGGTGTTCCAGTGAAAAGGGAGATTTTCAAATTCCTCAATTTCGCGAGCGAGAAGGTAGGAAAAACGAGATCCGTAGGCAGATGCACGTTTCTGCCTCAGCCCTGGACTCGGGCTTTTGTGAAACGTCATCGGGGTGGGTTCTCAGCTAGTTTCTCGATTGTCACCACTCGAAACGAGGACGCGCCGGAAGAATGAGTAACCTTGAATGGGTTACCCTCTTTTTCTGGCCACCCGCCGCCGTAGTCGTTGTCTGTCGCCGCGCGCCGGCTTCGTTGACCGTGTGTCGCGACGGAGCCGTGTCAAGTGCACTACTCCCGTTCTCCGCCCGTGTAATTTACGATCCGCCATTTTTGCGGTACATTTGGGTCAATTATTCCGACGGAACAAGGAGCGTGCGAAACACCGCCGATGAGAAACAGGATGGGAACACGGAGAACACGCCATTTTTATTACCCGCCGAGACTGTAACCCCGTTTAGGAATTCGTGGCCAAACAGAGTCGTCTACCGACCTTCGCCGTTTCGCCCCGTGGCCTTCCGCCCTGTCGCGAATTTTACGCAACGTTGCAGCAAGGATCCTTGCGTGATGGATGCTGAACGTCGATGGGGATGGTTTGTACAGTGAGTAATGGCACAGAGTGGATAGACGATAGAGTATACGCTACAGCGATTGAAAAAGCTTGTCCCAAGGATTACTGCTACTAAAGAGTTTTATTATACTACACTGGCTTTAAACGTCGCAGTAAATTCTTATAAATACATAGTAAAGTATTTTTACATACCATAGCAAAGTTTATTTCTGGGATTAATAATCTTCTGGCTGATCGCTATTTCATGTTCCATCTGATAATTTATAATCGATCCCATGGCAATGTTACTAACGCTGCTGTATAAGAGTAATATTTCTACGTTCCAGTCGCATAAATCATATCTTTATAGTAATTTAAATACTGCTGTAAAACTTAAAATATGTCCGTCATCAAACATCCGTATCATCATTAACGTTATTACTCGGGCATGTCATCATTAATAGATACGAATGTCGCAAGATTTAACAAATAGTGCTGGCACGTATTTTTATACGTAACGCGTCACGACCGGGTATTTATAATCGGGAACATTCTGCATATTGTTCACATTATTGTAAACAGTAATCTAAATATAATAATTGGACCTCGTCCGAATGAGCATCTATTCAACTCGTTACTTGAACATCGGATTCATTATTCATCCCGAGTGCACTAATGCGTGTATCTATTCAGGTTGTAGAGAATGTAAAATAAATATGTATACAAATAATTATACATTTATAAACTGCTAAAACGAATAACTGTTATAAAAGTTGTAAGCTTTAATATTCAGTGCAANATTCGACTCGTTACTTGAACATCGGATTCATTATTCATCCCGAGTGCACTAATGCGTGTATCTATTCAGGTTGTAGAGAATGTACAATACATATGTATACAAATAATTATACATTTATAAACTGTTAAAACGAATAACTGTTATAAAAGTTGTAAGCTTTAATATTCAGTGCAAAGTTCCATAAAACTTTCGCTGTAGGTATTATCTGTATGCACGTATTATCTAATTGTTTTCTCAAAATTTCGACAAGTGCTTCAAATAAAAGTTGTAAGTACTGCTATTGCCTACATGAAACAATTTTATTCTATCTCATATACAATTTTGTTCTATCTCGAATAATTCAGAAGTAATCGATTAATTATTTCGTTCATTGCCAAATAATTCTTCTTAATGAGTGGAGTTAGGAGGGAATTGCATGGGAGCTTTCTTGTATCTGACAACTATATAGCTACGTACAACTCCACGACGGAGAAATAACGTCGACAGCCACTCCAGCACGGTGTACGTAATAGGTGGCACCTGGGGCGACATTGGATAACGCGACCTTGCCAAGGTGTCGCAAAAAACCGAGCCTTCAGGGTGCAATGTGCAATCTCTCCTTTCAACGGCCGAGGTTTTTAAAACGCGAATAACCCTCGTTTACGGTGATTAAAAGGCATAAAATTGGGGCGGGATGGTCCAGAATTTTGTATCACATGTTCATACATACGTATTCATGAAGTCTTTTTAATTAACAATTAATAAAGAAAGGAAATTATGGGAAATATTGGACAAACCTCTTTCACATTTCAACTTTCGTTCTTGTAAACGTAGTTTTAAGGGAAATAGTGATCCGGAAAGTGGAAGCGTGAAATGAAGGAAGCACCACATTATGGGTGAGAGAGTAGTTTAAGAGCGATCATTCCTTTTATGAACGAGCACCGTAACTCACCATTATAACATATTATCTACGGCAACGCGCGGCGAGCAGCAAATCTACAAACGCATAGGGAAACTCGAATAAATACGGTAGCGTTTCGAGCCAGACAACGCGAATTTATCGCGTCGACGTAGCTAGTTTGTCAAATAAAATTGGATTTTAAGCATCGCTGAACTTCGCGTTCATCGCGACGCTCCGCAATATTGTAAATTCTGATAAATTGGAACGATGATGGCAAAACTGAACGACGTATTCGCACAAATTAAATTAACTGCGATAATCGTGCGTTAATGTTAAATGAACTGAAATAATGAAGCGAAATCCAGGATCCGTTATGCTGTTTGAAAAAGCAAACCATTCGGTGTATTCTGTATCACTTCTCTTAACACTTTTTTAACGATTTCTATTAAAAATTCCCAATGTAAAAAATGAAATTGTTTTCACGTACGAGCAATCGTCGAACTCTTTCTTTCGGAGTGATAAGCGAAAAGAGAATTCTGGACCACGAATTGAATTTCGCGAAACGCGGATACGTTCCAGTGAAATCAAACTCTACTCGAAATCGAGTCCCGTTTCCGGAGTGCTACGAGGGCGAAACGGGATCACGCGTTGCGGACGTTGCAGCACGCAATTGCGGGCAATGAATCACGTTGGTAACCGGAAGATAAATTGGAATCGATCGCGGCCTATCCCCTCTGGATGACATTATCAAATTTTTCCTGCTCGGGAACGATGCTCTTTTTCCTCGGAACGGTCGCCAGAACGGTTTATCGGTCCCGCCACGGGAAACGGAACCCCGATGCCGGATCAATTGAAAAAATATTACGCGGACAGGTTTTGACGCGAACACTTCTACCTCATCCGGTCGATTCGATCTCGAAACCCACCAAACTATCTCGTATACTATTTTTCTTTCGAAAATAGAAACAAGTTGGAATTAAATAGAAACAAGATAATCGATAAATAGAACAATTTAGATCGTATATTTTCAACCCAAAATAGTGATTGTACTTCAGAGCGATCAGTGTACTTGTTTATAAAGAAGCGAGTCACGGCGTATAATAAGCTTCTTGCAATATAAGCCAATTTTAACGGCAGCAAACAATTAACTGGATGTTATTTGCAAAAGTCTTAAAAAAGTAGGACAACTGAGAGATAGGATAGCAATTTTCCCGGTTAAAAACGGCATACGTAAGACCGTTTACTCAACTCATCAAACTTTCCCGAGCTGTATCTTAGCGAGGAATCTTATCAGTGTTCGCGGGGGCGACAGCGACGAGGCTGAAAAAACTTTTATCGCGCCGAAATTCGCTTAGTCGATTATGGAAAATCGTTATTTGAATTTTAAACGCTTCCCAAGTTATACCCAGTCAGGCCTGCGTGTATTCTTTCCGCACTCGCTCAAAGTTTATGGTGCATAGTGGGAATGAGATTTAGATATCTGGAATGCGAGATTTGTGAGAGAACATCAAGGCTTCAGCTTTGGGGAACGCGAGTGAAAAGAATCGCATCAAGTAAAACGATATGAATCTCGCTAGGAAGAATTCTAAAGTTGAAAGAATCAGAAACATCCATTTGTCTGCAACGAATCCTAAGATTTCTTGAATAAATGAAATAAATTTATTGAATACTGCAATTGAATAAAAGTATATATTGATAATTTATGTGATTATTATTTTTGTGTTTACAAGAAATAGATATGAGTTGCATGAAATTCGGAATTAATGAAGTATTCATCATAGGTTCAAACGCATCAGCCTTGAGCTCTCAGCCTTGACCTTGGATTACAAGTGAAAAACGAGCTTCACGTGTCCAAGCTATTCTTTCATGCCGCAACATCATTTTTCTTAGTTGCGGCTAAATCTGTCAGCGCCTTCCACTAAATAAAAGAACATGCATCTTTCTTGGAACTGTGTTAGACGGACTGTTCTCAAAGTTGATTTAAAGACTTCTAACACGGACCAATTTTAGTCCCAAGATAAGAATAATTATTCCAGACAATTACATACACAAATCATTGTAACAGAATAATTTATATTCTATTATGCTTTCATTTTCTTCATGTTATATTCACTAGCCTGCAGCCAATATCAACACATAGCAAAGCAGGATTTATGCCGTACATGTATCAAGCCACGTTATGCAGCAAAATCATAAACTTCTTTAAAAGAAGAAAAATAGATATTACATAAGATTATGCTAAAATAAATTTTCCATGTAACACGAACAGATTCAGATGTAAAAATTGTAATCGTGTGCACAAAATAAGAAATTTTGCTAAACGCTTCAGGCATGAAATTCGGAATTCATGTCAACTCTTATTCTCTTATCAACACTTTTCTTATCAGCAATTGAAATTGATGGGATTTAAAATTTTATTACCTCATTTTACTAATTTCAAAAACCTTGGAAATTGATTAATTTTGAACAATATTATCAGATTGGCGTGTTGATTAAGAACCGCAACGGCCAGCCTATTCACTAATGGATTTCACTAATTTCAAAAACTGACGACATTTATTGTTACCTTCGAACAATATTATCAGATTGGTATGTTGATTAAGGACCGCAACGGCTGGCCTATTCATTAATGAATCGACAACGCAACGAAACAAATTGATCGCACGGATTAGCGGTGACTCAACCTGGCAATAACCGGTGGCGATTTCAGTTAATAATCACGTGAATAGATTTCAATTTCACGTGTTGCAGGATTAATCAGATTCTGTAATCGTTTATCAAGCGAACGACGATGCTAGACGAAACAATAACAATTTATTATTATTTCGTCAACTCCTTTCAGAAAAATTTCAATCTTACGTATCAAGAAGTAATTTATATCTTGCTTATATGAAATGCTTTATAGGATNGTGAATAGATTTCGATTTCACGTGTTGCACGATTAATCAGATTCTGTAATCGTTTATCAAGCGAACGACGATGCTAGACGAAACAATAACAATTTATTATTATTTCGTCAACTCCTTTCAGAAAGATTTCAATCTTATGTATCAAGAAGTAATTTATATCTTGCTTATATGAAACGCTTTATAGGATATCAGACGTAAACATTCGCAAACATATTTCCTGAACGATTCAATGAATTTTTAGATCAGACAGCAATGGTATAAAATCGAGGCTTTAAAGTAGGAATTATCCGAGCAAGGAAAATCGCATCACGTAGCATGCCACGTATATATGTACGTATGTATATATGTATGAAATGTATGTATGTACGTGTAGGTGAATCGACCTCGAGCGACGCGTCTCGAGCACTATAATATATAAGTAGAATTCTCGTCGGATTCTAAAGAGTCTGGGAGTATGACGGTTAGAGAGCAAGGACAAGAGAATAGCCGCGGAATTTGCAAGATCAATGACGACGTCGACGACTCCGTTTCGCCTAGCCGGGCGCGGGGCCGTGCCGCATGCGTCTCGTCGACGACGGCTTTAATGAGAATTTCTCGCATTTCCGATCGTCCGCGAGAGCCCGGCCCTCCCCGGGCCGGGGCTTTTGTATCGTCGCTAATTCCCCTACCGCCATCGGGCCTCCATAAATCCATTCCCCGCGGAGCCACGTCGCGAAAAGGAGACAGGGGAGAATTCCGGCTAACCCGTTCCCCTTTCTAAACGAGTGGAATTCCACTCCTTCTCGTTGGGGGGGGATCGCGGCGCCTTTCCGGACGTTGACTTCCTCCCGTGTGAATTTCCCTCAAAACGCGCTTGTTTCCCATCTCCTCTCTTTTTCCTTTTATCCTCACAATGGGAGTAATGAAATGTCAAGGAGATACCGTGGGACGTAATGGGAAGACCTCTGCTTTTCTCGTATCAAACAGCTACAATCTTTCGAGTTCACTTTTTATGCGTCTCTCCCTCTACTGAAATAATCTTTTCTTTTGTTCGACTCCGCCTTTTATTTACTAAATTTTTCGGTATGCACAAAGCGGCGGGAGTGGCTCGGTAAATTGAAAATTTCTTTTACCCAGTTTATTCGGATTAACTCCTAACCAAGAACAAGCGCGCGGAGTAGAGGATTGCGGATAGGTTTCCCAAGTCAGACAGCGTGCATAATGTCCCTGTGCATGTGTAGTATGTACTAGGAGGTGGATTCGAGCAGGCAATCCACGCGATGCATTTAATTGCGACGCGCATCCCTAATTCGGGCCGGGCCGCATACACGCGACGCAACAAGCAAGAAATTCGAGATTAACGTCGTTATAATACCTCCTTTGTCTTTTCTATATTCGTCGAGATATTTAATAGCGATGAGCTGGAAGCATTAAAGAATACCGTTAAAGCAACAATTAATCTTCTTATTTTTAATTCCCTATAAGAGAGAACCAAAAGATATTCTTTAACCCTTTCAAAGTACTATTATGAAATTGTAATTCATGCAGTCCCTTTGTTACTACATATACCTTTCAACTTATAATCCCTTATAAATCCCACAGAATTCAGAAATGTTCCAAATTTTGTGTTAATACAAAAGAGAATTAAATTATGCATGAGAATTGTATAGAAAATGTAGAGAGGTTAGAGAGGATATTAGAAAGGAAGTTAGATTTCAGTTTCTCTACGTAATGTTGATTCTACCCTGTGCTAACACCTACCTAGATCGTTCTCAGATAAAGAGGATTGGGATGCCCTTATCAAAAAATAGGAACACCAACGCTATCACTTCTCTTATCTCGGATTATCGAAGATTAATGACGTTCCATTTATTGACCTACAGTCTCTTTCTTGTATGACGTTCATTCATTTAGGATCGTAAGAGGAAAATAACATAATATATACAAGTATTTGTTTCTATTGTATGAAAATTATAATTTATATAATTCATTACGTGTACAAGATTAATTATTTTAATTTATTCAGTAAAATTTGGTATTTAACAAGAAATACCGTTTCCAAATTCTAGTCGTTTTCCATGTCGAAGGAATATCCTCGCTTGTATACAGAAAGATGGATATACAGAAGAAATTGCGAACCTTATCGCGTCGAAAGAAGTTGTTCGATCGCAGAAAATGGAGTTTTGGAAGTTGCTCATCGACCCGCGGAAGAATTTTTCCGGCCGGTATAACGTACATATCCTCGCGGAGTGCATGCATCGAACGAAGAGCCATAACTCACGCCGGCGGGAACTCGATACACGGCTCCATGGATTCTCGCAGGTCCAATAAATTCGCGAAATTTAAAAGGTCGCCGCGTTGCCAGACGCTCTTGCCAACTCCCGGCGAGCAAACACTGTATTTAGGAATGATTGCCAGGGAATTCGCCAATTTTGTGTATACAACTTGCAACGTTACCTCGATTCGACGGATCCGACCCGAGGAAACGATATTGTACACGAGCCACGGCTGCACACGCGGTTATCGGTTCATCGGTGGCCTAAACGGGTTAAAGCGTAACTCGCGATACCGCGCTGCGGCCTCGCCTAACATTTATAACTGCACGACCTACGGCAACCGTGAGCTTAGGACTAGAAATCTCGGGCTTATCTTGCTCGTGAACGATAACGAACGTTGGGCTCGATTAAAATCGAAATGAAAACAATGCCTCACCGTGTGCTAGAAAGAAACAGACGTACAATATTCTCTCGCTAAATTCTCAAAGACCTTTACCCACGAAATAATTAATTTCATACATTCATAATTCGTAATACTTTCGTAATTAGGTAAGTTTCTTGTAAAACGCGAATGATGGCATTTAAACTTCTATTATTCTATCTACAGCAAGCAATTAAAAGACTCAGTCGTTTATTAAAGCGCACCACGAATCCTTTTAACTCAAGACTCAATTTTTTAATTACTATGTAGAATCCATCCCTATAATTAGCTAGTTTCCCCTCGAAATTTTTTCCACTAACTATTTATATAAAAAATATGAAACAAAATTCAAAATCATTTAATTGAAGTACGTCTGTTTAAATAAAATTAATAAATCGGACGAAAATAATTAAATTAACAATCTGTTTTGTTTAATTAAATGAAACGGCAGAATTCTAGCAGATATTTCAGGTAAAAATGCAGATAAACAATCGAACATACGAAAATACTGTCAATATTATGAATACTGACTCCAGTTTTCACGAATTGGAGGAAATAATTCGAGGATCGAGTTTCGAGACTTAACTTTCGAGTAGCGACGCGGTGGGGCCTCGGTTAAGTCGTCAATTACGTGGCTCGTCTGTGGCACGCGCTAATTCCCCGGCTTAGTGAATATTAATTAGCCCGTTCGGCCGGGGCCGATTCCTGGCCGAGAGTTAATATCGACTCCGCGGCTAGACTAGCTCTCTCTCTCCCTCCCTCTCCCTTGACTCGATTACCGACACACGCGTTCATGAATAAGTAATCGGAAGCCTACAAACGCGACGCGCTTCTCACACGGGCACGGGGTAAAAATACTATGGCGGCCGCTTGATTCACGCTCATTGCACGCGGACCCAGTTACACTAGCTTCTGTTAGTCTTATAAACATAATTTCGTCGGTGACTTTCCAATAAAAAAGTTATTCGAAGGTTGAAATTCTGCAAAGTCCCTCTAATTTAAAAAAAAATGAAGTAAATGACAAATATAATACAGTATAAAAATGTTTACTCACGTGATTATAATGTGACATGAATGAATATATGCTTTAAATGTTGAATGGGAAGAGGAACAAAAGATTTGAAAGTAGCAATTATGATAAGTAACTGTTAACGGGGGCGAGACAGGTAATTGAAAAGCGTGTTTAAGAATAATGCGAATATCGTTAACGATTAAGTGCAGTTTAAATACTCGGGCACAAAAACTTCCGCGGCAACTTTTAAGCGATGCTAATTTCTTATCCGTCGCTATCGATAAAACTTAAATGGACTCGCGGACTCGGTACGCAAACGAGGTGCGAAGTGCCATAACTTCGTTCGAACAAGTTTATAGTATCCATTACGCAGTGATATAAGCGGCTGCACGTACCGCTGAAAATTTACTAGCCTATTTTCTAGTGTGAATTAATTTGTCGGCTCAAACGGGCAATTTTATTACACGTCGAAAACGCGACGACACATGATATTTATTATTATAGATCCTGCGTGCATGCGACGTTTCTGATTGTAGATCGCACAAATTTTCCTGCCAGTAAATTACATTTTTATCTGTCTCCGATGATCCTACATCCTACTGTTGTTTCTAGAAATTAGGGTAGAATTTTCAATACTATATTCCATTCATTGCATCGCGAGTTATAATTGAACGTCAAAGCGCCTCACCTCAATTTTATCTAATATGCTCTCAGCCCTTTTGACGGAGGCTCGAGGAATCATAATTAGCATCGAGGTTCTATCGTTCCTCTGGAAAGAGAATATCCAATATCCGCGTTTCGAGCAACTCTCGAGATCTGCTTAACGATTACTTGAAATATGCACGCGTAGTTTTGAAGCAGCGCGGCGAGGATGCCTCCGCATCGATCAGACGAGGGAATTCGGGACCCCTTTGCCATTCCGCTCTGTATTTTCTGCATTGACTTCTCAATTAGGTACTAATGAAACGATGTTCGAGATGAAAGAGGAGGAGAAAGTTTGTGGACACGAAGCTCGAGTAAACGAGACTCGAAACCCCAACGATATATCAATATTGCATCAAATTACAAAATTTATATTGCTATACTTGTGTGCTATATTCTATCCTCTTTATAATTTAAGGAGGTTCATCTGATACATAGCAAGTCAAACGCAAATTATAGAAAAGGGGAGTTCGCTTGACTAGCGTACATGATAATAACGGAGATTATCTACTGCTGAAATATGCAAATTTCGTTTGTTGTGTTTAGATATTTCTCGATTCATAGTCACCCAATCTACCTACATTTGCAATTAAAACATTCGTTAAATATTTATCTTTAATACGACACAAGTTTCATTCAAAACTATCTGTCAATACCTAATAAATTAGTGATAGAAGTCTGGGAAATCACTCTTTTCCATATGACTACGTGTAAAATTGTAAAAAATATTTATATTGATATCTCATCATTAAGGTACCCAAATGACTTAAAAATTTTGTTGAGGTATCCTGGTATACTATTATAGACTACCAAATTTTTTTTTGGATATCTATCTGTTAATTCCTTAACCGGATGAACCTCCTTAAGCTGTTCGGAGAATGAAGACCGTTCAGTTTCCCTCAAAAGTATTTTCTCGGTTTCCACGGTCGGAGAGTATTTCTGGTCTGCCGTTAAATCGGTCCGTTGTCGTCCGCGATCGGAGGCGTTCCCCGCGACACCACGAGAACGAACGAAGTCCTCCCGGACGCCGAGTCGGAAGGCAAAAGTGTTCGATGCTCGGCGAAGCGTGTCGGACGCGCGATAAAAGGATCCTCGTTGCCGCTATCGTGTCCAGAGATCATCCACAGCCTCCGGATGTCGTTCGCCTGGACTATGTAGAGGTAGAGTTTAACGGGGACGATCAATCGGCTGATCCCTATTTTCTTGAACCACTGGCTCGGATAAAGCGACGGAGAAAGAGAAATGTTCTCTACGACTATTAAATACTTCTCCCTTTTTTAGTAACCAGTTACTATAGGTTCGTTTAATGAAACGTGTGTGCGTGGAGCTGAAAGTATTTTGAATTAAATGAAGTTTTTTAATCAAACGCGTAATGAAATTTCGGAATTGAATGGTACAGAATTTCTGGAATGAAACGTGCAGTACGAGAATATTTATATAAATAAAAATATACTAATATTCACGATTGTATCACATTTTTCTGAATATATTTTTTAATAATTCTACGTAAAACTCGTATTTTAATTTTGTTAGTGAAAACTCTATTCATCCCTAAACCGTTCCGCAATCATGGGTTAACATTGTCCACCCGATTGCGTGAAAATTTTCTCAATTTTATCCCCGAACGTGGCCGCCAGTCAAGCTGCGCAGCGAAGCTGTGAAGTTCCAAGTGAAACGACTCCATAATGAGCGCGAACATTGAACAATAACGGGTCTAATGAGCGGGCCACACCACCGCGTTTCGGCTTTGTCCCAAAAACGCGGCTGCCGACCGGTTAATAGCTGGCGATAAGGCGGAATTATTTCACTTTACCGTTTTTCGCCGTTTAATGGTACACGCTATACGCGGAATTTGCAGTACGCAGAATGTAAGCTGGTTTTTTGCCTCCTTCTCATCGGTTTTAGCGAAGCCCGTTGGCGAGGTACAAACGGGAAGGAGTTTTTTGAATGTGTCTACATAACAGTAATAGGTTTTTTAGAGCAATGAATAAAAGATTGTATTGATGAGAATCTTAAAGAAGATCTTAGTTTCGCGAATATAATAGTTTAAGAGAAAACTATTTCATTTTCCACACATTGGAGATTTTCCATTGGAAAACGGGATAAACCGGTAAATATTAGGCGTCGTTTGAAAGTTTCGCGACTGGTTCGTATTGGCAAACCGTCAGTTGTGGATAACACCAAAACTCTGTTGCAATATCAAAGTTGTAACGCAACTCCAATATTAGGTTACGCCCGCAGCCATTTAATAATTACGTAATAAGGCGAACTTGATATCAGAAAACATAACCGAGCTTGTACACATGCATTTTAATAACAAGGGAGTGAATATCATCCAGCCAGCTTACCACGTGAAATCTTATTAGGGTTGAGCCGAGTGGCTCGCCAGTTTCACGCGAGGGATTACAAACCTTCCCAGCTGTTACAGATATGCACCTTTTTTTACAGACTCTTGGACTCCACAATTAGGTCCACACTAGTTCTATAAAAAAATATGAAACACTTTTTTTCATTCAAGATTAACGCTTCAGTTCTATCCAAAAAATTAACTGCAATTCCTAAATCAATTTGCTAACAGTTTCTGCGAATTTCAATTTCGATTCTGTTTTATGTACCTAAGGAAAGAAATCTGTGTAACTTTAATGTCGATTGAACGGTGTCCCTAGGGAAGCTGCACACGTCCAACTCAACTTGCGGCCGATTCTGAACGCGGAACATCCGGCTGATATGAAGTTTGTTATGGACGCTCGCCTCGTGATATTATTCTTCGCCGATGGAACACGCCGGGGTAGCTACCTAGGCTAAGTGTGCCATTTACCGTAAACGTGCTGACCGATTATTGTTCTGCCAGTTTATTTTCGTATGGAACAACATATAACCTTATTAAACTGAAAATATGTTCCCTGTTTTCTTAAATAAAATTAGACCCTCGACTTGCGTGATTCACGGTGCATGCAAATTAAAGATCAAGCGTAATAACGGCATCGAGACGACGTTCGTGATATACGTGGACAGTTTACTCCGGTTTCCTGGGAGTTCAAGCTGGAAAACGTTCGCGGGGAATTTGGGGACGTTTGTCGAGCGAAAGAATCGTCCTGTTAACTTTCGAAGCGAAATTGGACGAGAAAAATATTCAAATCGACCGAGAATTTGGACGCGGAATTGGACAAACAGAATACTCAAATGGTCACCGCGTTGGAAAATTACTAGCTATTCAAACTGTCAGATGTACGATTGAACAAACAGGATACTTAAGTTCTCCAGATTGCTAAACTCGGACTACAAAGATTTTCCAGAACTCGAGAGGAAAATACAGAAATGAATTCCAGGATGATAATGCGGCACGTAATTCTAGTGTTATAAATAATGTAAAAGGCTGTCAGTATTAAATGGTTATCGTGTGAAATTATGTGTTCATCGTTTCTTGGAAAGAAGGAGGAAAATAGCAAAAACTGCGATTCGAATGTCGGTTGGCCAAAAATAGACGGAGAGGCTCGGTGAGAGAGTGCATTTTCCATTTAACAAGTGATGCAACGATCAGCACCTTGAATCGTGACAATGAACCGAGCATCTGCCAGCCTCTTGGCAGTGATACAGTCCGTTCGTTAAGCGACGCTTAATTAATAGCCGCGCGTCCTACTATTATTTAGCTAATATATTCGCTAGATCAGAATCTCAATACTCTCGGGAACAAGCAGAAGATATGCAAGATAGTTGTCATCACTTCTTACTTTCACAGAAATCAATAACGTCGAGATTGAATAAAAAATAAACAAATAAAAATGATTGATGATAATAAATTAACTCAACTGATGTATGTAATTGAATTCATTTAAATGAACCATGAAAACGAGGAGATGTTGAATACAAACACTTAATTAGACTCTGGCTGAATAAAGTCCGGCGCCAGTAACTTAATCACCGTCGTGATACATAGATGGACTGTGTGGAATTATGATGAGGATTCGATTTCCTTGAATGGTGATGCACGATGAAAAATAATTGTCCCATTGTTAGATGGAAGATGATCAAACGATGTACAGGAAAGAATAACAATCAGATGAGTATTAAAGATAAGAAATAAACTGAAATGGTATTGAAGAAAGAATTAATATTTTGTGTATATTAACTTACTCATAAAAATTCAATGAAAGCATGATTAAAATAAATACATTTTTATAAGAATGTACAATAAAAAGGAAAAATTAATTATACATGTTAAACAACAACATGAGATATTCTGAGGTACGAAATTGTGACCAATCACTCGTTTTGCAAATGAAAATAGAGTAAGAGCTGCGAGGAAAGACAAAGGAGTAATAAATAGAGAGAATAATATTGTGAAAGTGAGCGGAAGCGCGAGCAAAGATAGAAATGAAAATTGGTGGTGTTGTCTATTTTCTCGTCGGGTGCAATCGGCAATTTCGTAATTGAAAGCTACCGCTCGCTCGCATTTAGAATGTCCCAGAGTTTCCGTAAATAATGCAGCTTGCGGCAACGCGGCCGATTGCGACATTGACCTTCGATCAGACCGCCTAGAGTGGAGCTTCTCGAACATGATGCCAATTCTTAGGACTCGCATCTTTCGCGTGCACAGTGTCTCCATTGACGAGTCAGGCTGTCGAATTTAAATTTTCCTTCGGAATTTCCAAGCTAAAGCGCCGGGCTAATATTAACCTTGCGAGTTGCAGGCCTCAAGTGCAGTTTCAACGGACAAGTGAGAACGTATATACATTCTGCACAAGTGACATTCGCTTTAATAAGGTATCAAAACTGGGAATCAAATACGACGTGAAATCAAATATATGAGAAAGCAATATTTAAGGTGGAATTTTGTTCATATTCTGAAAACTTGCTTTCATAACGTTTCCATAAAATCGATCGATATTAGTCATTCACTTTGTACACTACTGAGTCAATAAATATTTCAAAAGTTTCGTACCCTGTCGTTGTACTTCCACTGGCTGGACTTCTTCGACAAGAGTTAACTACGACAAACTTGTGACGACTCAGATATAGAAGTCTATCAATTTTTCGCGCGGCAGTCGCCCAACGCAGCTGTCGGTGAACGTGCGTCGTCAGCCGGAACGATTCGTTGATTGGAAAACTTATGAAACTGGGTACAACGGTAAAACTTCTCGACCGACCTGACCGCGCATCATTAGGCGAACGTCCACGATAAACGACTGTAAAAAAACTGTTCCCACTGTGTTCTTCAGCGACGCGCAAACAAGCGCGTTTCCGGTTTGCGTTGGCTGGGTCGCAGATTGAAATTATCGTAGTTCAAGGTCGTTCTGTACTTTCTTGTCGTTGCAGCAATTCGTCAGAGACGAGAGAAGTTACATTACAATAAACCCTTTGTGTTAATAGCTTCACGTTCTTTCAAATTTACTCGATTATTGGAAAAATTGTTAAAATCGTGTCTGGTTAAATTGTTGATATTCAGCATTGACTCAATTGTTTAGCCTGGAATGTTTCTCGAGATTTCAATTACAGATGACAAGCCAGGGTAAGGATGTCACATTTTTCAATTAAACCTGCTGACGTTACANAGAATACCGTTAAAGCAACAATTAATCTTCTTATTTTTAATTCCCTATAAGAGAGAACCAAAAGATATTCTTTAACCCTTTCAAAGTACTATTATGAAATTGTAATTCATGCAGTCCCTTTGTTACTACATATACCTTTCAACTTATAATCCCTTATAAATCCCACAGAATTCAGAAATGTTCCAAATTTTGTGTTAATACAAAAGAGAATTAAATTATGCATGAGAATTGTATAGAAAATGTAGAGAGGTTAGAGAGGATATTAGAAAGGAAGTTAGATTTCAGTTTCTCTACGTAATGTTGATTCTACCCTGTGCTAACACCTACCTAGATCGTTCTCAGATAAAGAGGATTGGGATGCCCTTATCAAAAAATAGGAACACCAACGCTATCACTTCTCTTATCTCGGATTATCGAAGATTAATGACGTTCCATTTATTGACCTACAGTCTCTTTCTTGTATGACGTTCATTCATTTAGGATCGTAAGAGGAAAATAACATAATATATACAAGTATTTGTTTCTATTGTATGAANTTTCCGGACGTTGACTTCCTCCCGTGTGAATTTCCCTCAAAACGCGCTTGTTTCCCATCTCCTCTCTTTTTCCTTTTATCCTCACAATGGGAGTAATGAAATGTCAAGGAGATACCGTGGGACGTAATGGGAAGACCTCTGCTTTTCTCGTATCAAACAGCTACAATCTTTCGAGTTCACTTTTTATGCGTCTCTCCCTCTACTGAAATAATCTTTTCTTTTGTTCGACTCCGCCTTTTATTTACTAAATTTTTCGGTATGCACAAAGCGGCGGGAGTGGCTCGGTAAATTGAAAATTTCTTTTACCCAGTTTATTCGGATTAACTCCTAACCAAGAACAAGCGCGCGGAGTAGAGGATTGCGGATAGGTTTCCCAAGTCAGACAGCGTGCATAATGTCCCTGTGCATGTGTAGTATGTACTAGGAGGTGGATTCGAGCAGGCAATCCACGCGATGCATTTAATTGCGACGCGCATCCCTAATTCGGGCCGGGCCGCATACACGCGACGCAACAAGCAAGAAATTCGAGATTAACGTCGTTATAATACCTCCTTTGTCTTTTCTATATTCGTCGAGATATTTAATAGCGATGAGCTGGAAGCATTAAAAAAATACCGTTAAAGCAACAATTAATCTTCTTATTTTTAATTCCCTATAAGAGAGAACCAAGATATTCTTTAACCCTTTCAAAGTACTATTATGAAATTGTAATTCAT
>SMSR01004039.1:12221-26570 GCA_019453355.1 Ceratina japonica | reverse complement strand
TGTAGCCAATACATTCGTAATCCTATTGCAGTACTTGAAAAAAATAAATCGTGATTAGAATAGGAAAATGAATTCCTTCGACGAACGTATATTCCAGTGTACCTAAAAACGTACGTGTTTCACAGAACACAGAATTAATCTTCATAAACGTCGCTTTTCTCCGTCGATACCAGAAGCTCCTCGGAAAGCTTCCCAACGTTTTTACATACACATAAATCTGCTTGTGCCTCTCGTTGCAAGTAGCCGCACTCAACGCTGAACACGCGGACGGACGTGCCAAGAAAAAATATTATGTAGGTACCATGCATCATCGGCAACGGAAATTGTTCCTTTTGCCCGAAATAAACGCGAACGCGATACACTCGAATCTGA
This sequence comes from Ceratina japonica, assembly GCA_019453355.1. Classification (NCBI taxonomy): domain Eukaryota; kingdom Metazoa; phylum Arthropoda; class Insecta; order Hymenoptera; family Apidae; genus Ceratina; species Ceratina japonica. The sequence goes on along the minus strand of SMSR01004039.1, from coordinate 26,198 downwards.
GAAACGTAATCTCGACGATGTGATGAGTAACGTTCCCAGTGACGTGTTCTTTAATTAAAACCAACCCTTATAGTGGTCTAGATCGAAGCGATACAGTCAACTTTTGCTACCAAAATTGAAATAAGGTTAAAAAATTAAATAAGAAATTAAAAACGTTAACAAAATAAGTGAATGAAATTTTGTATGGGAAACTGTGTACAAGGAGAACCATCCAGGAGAATTATCCAGGAATTGGTTATAAAAATTTCTTTATCCAGGAATTTGTTATATAGCACTAAATTCTACAGAAATTTCTGATAAAGGAACCATGTACAAGAATAACATATGTAATATCTCTTTTTTTCCGAAAATTATACATTTATACGAAAATTACAACTTTTTGGAAACAAAGAAATACAGAATGGCTGTGCAAGCACTCGCTGTATGAAAATAAATCTAATGACATGTGAACGATAGTATTGAATACAAAAAGTAATATTAACATTCGTAGAAAAATGACCACGATATAAAAATTAGGATTTGTCATGAAAAACTCTGTAAGACGTATTGAGTATTCCTAAAAATGGAAACAGATTCTTTTCATTGGCCGTATTTCCCCGCATACCATTCACTGGTAATCAAAGCAACAGGGTTTTAATTTTAAAGTCTCCAAACTTGAATCTCCGTTCCTCGAAAACGAGAAGAAAGAATGAATAGGGTAGGCGAGTATTTTCACCCAACCGATTAATCCTGGCGAAGGGTGTGAAAGACTTGGTTCGTTCCCGTCCCCGTTCCGCTCGCGGCGTCGACGTCGACGACGGCGTCGGGACGCGGACGACTCCCACCTCTGTTCCCCGATCATCTCGTCGGCCACCCCCACCAGTCCGTCCCACGTCCTCGTGGAAGGCCGTGTTCGTTTTCCGCGGCGGCATCGGCCGGCAATTCGCATTCGACCGACGTCTTGGTTTAAAGAGTCTCGGGGACAAGACTTTTTGATGATGACTTGACTTCTGCCGACTGGAGTGAGCCGCGGCCTCATAAGGGCAGCACAAACGTTCAATTACACGAACCGTACGACAACGTAGAATATAATCGTAGAACGATAGATCCCGTTTGAAGAAGAATCGAATTTTGCCTGCCCAGCAGCCGATTACGGAAGAGGATTTATCAGTTCAATTCGGATCAAGTTAATCACGAGTGACACGACCTCTTGTTTTCGGTTTTCATTCAGTTTTTCTCGCGCTTTTCCGCTTGTATTTTTTCGAGTTGTTGTTGAGTGCCCAGTGAAGGGGAAGTTTTTACAACTCGGGTGAGAACAAGGAGTAAAATACGAGGGCGAGATTAAATCGAGCCCATCATCCGCACGCCGATTTTGTGACCACGAAGAAATCGAAGTATATCGGTTCTATACGACTTGGATTACCTCGAGTGATCCAACGGCGAGCGACAAACGTCTCAGCAGCAGCAGCAGCAGCAACAGCAGCAGCAGCAACAGACTAGCATGCAACAGCAGCAGCAACAGCAAACGGTCATGCAACAACAGCAGCAATACACTCAACAGAGGACCGAGCGACAGGTCACTCGACAGCAGATCACCAGTCAGCAGAGAGGTCAGTTAACGCTTTCGAAAAGTGTCCAGCTGCAAATTTGCCACAGTAAAAATTGCATAAAATAAGGAAAGTCATCCTATAATAGGATCGTTGATGACTTATATTCAAATCTATTGAATACAGAAAAATATCTTGCATGGTGAAAGTCTTCTGAAAATAACAGTACTTGGTCCTCATTTTATTTTGAGTAAGAAAATCTAAACGTCAATCACTAAATTGTTAGTATAACAAAATTCTTGTTCAATTCTTACAAAAATCCTTTTTCTCTCATTTAAAAATTGACTTAACAATTTATTTCTGGATTGTTTCTATCAAGCAAGGTTTTTGTTTATACTGAATTCTTTCGGTTTAATCTTTCACATGATAATTCATCGGATTCCTAATCCGAGGCGAAGTCGGCATATAATAAACCGACGGATTTCTTAGACGAGGCATCGCGTATCCCCTCGACGAATATTCTATTTTCGAGCGAGAGCACCGCCCCTGCGCGAGCTCTAAAGATAGTTTTCCACGTTGTTCGACGCCAGCGTTTCGAAAATTCCTGCACGCGCGACGTACGTACATATGTACGCGGGTACATACGCGCGCGCGACATGTAAACGATGTAAGGGTCGGCCTCCCCGAAGAGGGTTGACCCGAGGATCGCGTAAAAACTGCCGCGGCAGCTGTCAAAATCGTATTTCTCCGGGCTGGCTGGCTGCCTGGTCGACGCGGCATATCTGTCACTGGCCCGTGCACTCCGTCCCGGCTGTCTTCCTTCCTGCCCGAGAGAAACGGACATGGAAAAAATCCAGCTTCTAATTTCGCCCAGACATGCTTTTCACTTCGGCCCGTGTCTTTAATGCTCGTTAACTTAGGCGCCGCTGCACGGTGACAAAAAATTTAACTCCGGTAAACAGTTTCCTGTTACCTGAGACGTTACGGTAATAACTAATTGTTATGTTTAATTGGGAAATCGTAAATGAGGTTTCGGGAAGTTACGGGAATTAAAAGTTAATCTAGTGGAATGGTATGGAGGTTTCAAGGTTGAATGGAAAGTAACGGAAAGCTGTCATAAGGTTCTTATTTGAGATTGTACCTGCCACCGCAAAACTAATGATTAAACTCGTGACGCGATATTATTACCTGTCGTCAGGAAAATGTATATCAATTCAACGAAGAATTGATTTATCCAGATGAATTATCCAGATTGCCAGAGAAATTGTCCTCACAATGAGATATGCACTTTAATCATTTTTAAGATTGATATACAATTTATATATTATAATATCAATTAACTTAAAAATTGAGAATTATAGTTGAAGTCATTTCTAATTTTATATCGAACAGTACTCAGTTTCTGTTTGAAAAAATATACAGTGAAGTCTATAAATGTTCCTACGAAGTTAAATAATTTTTTAAGTTTACAAGAATTAATTTATACTTATGTATTTTTATTTGTGTTAAAGAGATTAGTTTACAAAAATTGGTATAGGTTGTATTTGCAAAGACGAAAGTAAAGTAACAATTTTTTAACTCTTAACCTTCCTATAAAAATGCTAAATATACCTCTTACAGATCTAAGGATGATCTAAGGTGGAAAAATATTGAATTTTGCTCATTTATTGAAATTTTAGTAGACTGAAAATTGTCAAAATTTGCTATATTATTAGTTTTTATTTGTTTGTCAGTGGTAATCAAATCTTTTACTATATCACCTTTCGATTTACAAAAAATATGTTCTAAACTTGTACATATTATAAAGTCGAATAAAAGATTTAATAATTCATCTACGTAACACAATTACGTTCTTACATAAATTCGAAGTATAACAATTTTAAAAAATTCATTTTAATACGTCACACATATCGAGTGTCCGAAAACTAATACTATGACCGGAAATCAGAGGTTACTAAGATGATTTTGAACAATATTTTCGTTTGTTAAAATGTTATTCAAGGCGTGGTTGTTGAACTATTAACGAAAACCTGCCATAACAATAAATTAATCTGTCTGACAAAAAAATGAATTCGTAAAGTCGAAAATGAAAGGAGTCATTCAATTCTAAGTTGTGTACGAACATTTATGGACCTCACTATAATTCACATTTCACGACAAGTATACTGTTACTCGACCAACCCCAACACGCCTTAACAGCCTCGCTTTGAAGTCTCCAAGTCCAAATACATTCCTGGCGCAGGATGACAGCTACGCAACAAAACTTACACGCAAATCAAAGAAACAAGTTAATGTGCAATTTGCTTTCTGGTAGCACCTATTAGAGTTTCTTCCACTACTAAAAATTAACATAAATAGATTCCTCCCAAATACAAGAATGCACCTATATATCAATCTTTGATCTCCATTTGAACATTCAAATCTATTTTTATTTCTACAATAAACATAATTTTTCCATCTTTCACAAATCATATATAATATTTCATCCAAGAAAATGTAAAAATGAATAAAATTGAATAACTAATTGACTGACTGAGTCAGATTATATAAAATTATTCTTAGTCATCTTCACATTCTAACGCATTACATAAATGATTCCCATGAAAGAGCTTTTCTTGAAGTTTCCCTCTTGTGCATTCATCCGCTCGTTATTCTAAGCGACGAGAATTGATGGAGCGCGACTGGACGAAATGGTAATTTACGCGAATTCCGCGGAGTACAAGGTTGGAGTGGGTCCAATATGGGGATGAAAATACCGTGCCGTTGCTATCCTGTTTACGTTTGTTGCGCGATCCCATGCGAGAGCTTGCAAAGAGCTTGCCAGGAGGGAGCGAAAAACGAAGCGGTGGAGAAAATAAGGTCTCTGTTTTGGTTCGTTCGGCAAAAGGAAGAGCGCGAACCCAGTGTGTCGTTCCCCATGATTCATTTGACCGAAATAAGGCTGCTCTCGCGTTGCTCCTCGAATATTTTCAGAGGTTTAATCACCGCCAATAGAGAGCCCACTAATGCCCACTTCTTTCGATCCTCGCCCACGCCTTCATTGTTTAAGATATAGACACGTCCCATACTGATTTATCATTCAGATATGCGCGTATTCAAAATTCGTGTTTCAATTAGAGTTTCTCGGAAGCCATATATCCGACTGTTTTTCTATAACAATCATAAAATGTCAGCGGATGTTTGTGCATATTTAGTGTAAAATATGCAAAAATTATCAATCTTGTAATGTATAAAATTATCCAAAAACCAAAGGCTAAAATAACAATAAAATAAATGTCTATTATTAACACAGCTTTTAAACTGTTACTAAAAATGTTTCTAAATAAACATGCGCAGTCGAGTCATAATTAATTGTCTCATTGAGAATTGTCTAAACAAATTTTACATAAAAATCTGATTATAGGCAACGTTTTACTGTTTCGTTTAATGTACCGAGCAATTATCTTACTGATTGAAATATCGTGAATTCGCCGATGTGATGTTCAACCGGTCACGCATTTCTTCCTTCGGTTACGTGGTAGGAACAACCGTAAAGAAAGTATCCAACGTAATTTTTCGTGGGTCACGGTTGCAGTCTCACGGCTAGGAATTTAAATACGCTTTACGGCGTCCGAAACAGTTCTACCATCGCACTTTTGCCAACTGCGTCTTCATGCAGATATCATAGTTGTCATCGCATTTAATCAGAGTCGTTAAAGTTCCGATCTCAATTTTCTCAATTTTTGGTTAATTATTAAACTGCGGAGTTCATGTATTTGTATCAAAATTAGTATTATATTATTCATACATTTATATCAAAATCAGTATCATATCATTCATGCATTTATATTATCAGTATTATATCATTCATGCATTTATATTAAAATTAGTATTATAAAAAAGTGAATAAAAGTGGATCAGGCAAAAATATTTATTATAATGTTTAAAAGATTAAAAGACACTGTCATTAAATTGTATTTTTTAAATTGTTAAAAGCATGATTTTCCGGATAAAAATTCGGAGATGGTTAGTATAAAAAATGAAGTATTGAAAAGTATTCTAAAGCTATGGATGTAAGGTAAATATTAACATAACAATGTAATGGGTTACATTAAGTAATTATCTAAATGAATTTTATTACACTGTGTTGAGGAAATCATGAACTGGAAATAGCGTTAATAATGTTTTGCTTCAAGGCTGTTATTAAGATTGAATTTGCTCGAGCCAACAGCTAATTTGCTGAGTTATTAATTAAAGCCTTGTCTAATTCGTAACATAAATTGCTATTTACGTCCCTATTACATTTATAATTCTAACTATTTGCCTGCACCATATTATTTACATTCTTGCCTCTTGTTACATTTCTATTTTTATCAAAAAATTGCTGAGACAATTTTCTGGAAAAAGAAGAAAAAAAAAAGAAATCTGATAATAAACGGATGGCTGCTACGTTTGTCAAACGGAACGACGAAATGCTTGGAATTTGCAGGGCAAATATTAATTTGCGCAATTGGAAAACAACGCGTCGATTCACTTTCGACGGTCGCAGCTGTTTTGACAGATTCCGTTGAACGTCTCCCGTAGAGTTCAGTAATTTTGGGGCTACCTACATTTCATCGAGAGGTCGATAGATTTCGGTTACCTCGTTCGAACCAAAAATATCGGAATCTCGTTACTCTGTGATTCACGATTTTAATGATAGTCAAATCTCTTTACAACACTTAGTGCTTGGCAAGTCAAGGGGATAATTAGTGTAATTTATATCAGCGAAATCTGAATAATTTTCAAAAAATATATTGAATAATCTCAGGGAACAAATAATAAAAATAATGTAAATAAATTGGAGCAAATATTTATAAGAAATTCTTATACCATTCAATTTCCGGATTGAAACCGTGTATATTGACAATTTATATGCCCCAGAAATTCTTGATTAAAACGTAGCAGGTGACTGTCTCTTGTTTTCTGAAGACTCTACTTTTTAACAAAGAAAGTCCTACACATTTTGTGTTTAATATGATTGGAAAAGTCAAGTGGATAATTAGTATAATTTGTTTTAGTAAAATTTGAATACTTTTCAAAAAATAAATTGCATACTTTAATGAAATACGTAATGATAATGTAAATAATTAATGAATCGAAACAAATGTTTACAATTATGTCTTGATCAAAATGTAATATGTCAATGCTTTTATAATTTTCTGAAAGACTACATTTTTTAACGAAGAAAGTCGAATTTTTTTTATGTTTGGTACGTTTAGATTAAATCAAGTGGATAATGAGCATAATTTATGTCAGTGAAATCCGAATAGCTTTCAAAAAATGAATTGAATAATTTAATAAAATAAATGATAATGATAGTGTTATATTACTTTTATTAGTACATTTATTAACATAAATCGAGATATTTCAACAATTCAACAATAATTTCTTAACCAGATCAAAACGTGGAATGCCTCTATTGTTCTCGGAAAGGTTAAATTTTTTAAGAAAGAACGTAAAACATTCTTTTCTCACGAGGTAGGCGTAGCAAAAACAAAAATGATAAGAGTATGTGTTCATCAGATCAAGAAGATTGTCTGTATCTCGATAAATAATACAAATATTTGTAACACAGATCACTGATAAGAAAACACTGCTACGATTTTTACACTTTCACTGATCATTTCCACCTAATAGTAGCAACGTTTTATTGCTTAATATGTAGACAGCTGATATTTATGCAAAATAAAATATTCATAGATATAATTAAAGTTAAAATATAATATGCTTCATACAAAGATTTATTTTATCATCACTGCATTTTAGCATCAAAGCACTGAAATATGCATTCAGTTATTAATATTCTTCATAATTATGTACATTCTTATCAGTATCTATAATTTCTGCATATTCGATTATCATATAACTTTTGTTATGTATTTTTTTAAATACAATTTGTCTTATAAATATACCTAATAAAGTAAATAGTAAATGACATGAAATTAAATTTGCTGTTAGTTGAATAGCTAAAGTTCATGGTTGAATTAAATTTCTAATTAATTCAATGATAACTATAAAACGTTTATTAGTTCATATACAAAAGAAATTCTCTCAAAATTTTCAAACAATAAATTCCCGTGTACATACAGCAGAGTTCTGCTCAATTGTCACTGTTTGTAACAAGTATAGCGCTACGAACTGTCATTTCCGTGGTAATGCCGGTCCCTAAAAATTTGCTAAATTATATTGTCCCAGAGCAATGTCAACGGACGATAATTTCCCCTTTATTGTTCCCATTCGGGCCACTCGACATTGACTCGGGCCCTACTAACAGAGCCGAGCTGGCTCTCTCGAATCGGAAGAGTTGCCAGCTGCGGTATCATGTCTAAAAAGAATACAGGTCGCATGTGGGATGCGCGAAGTCGTCTATGAAACGGCCGTCTCCGCTAACGAATCCGCGAAACCGTGACAGAGTCAGCTGTTCCGGCGATGCTTAATCATCATTATTAATAAGACGGCTTGGGTTGCAGAACATCAAAATTGTCAATGAACCGCTTTTGATCAATCGAGTTGAACAGTTAACGAATCTATTATTGAAGTGAAATACGGTTCATGTATTTATATCATGTAACCAGATGGCAAAATATTGAATGCGTTTAAAAATTCATGAAAATTCGGAATCTTTATTCTCTTACCCAAATTTCATTGATCGATTGGTTTCTCACTGTCATTCTTCACTTCAAATGGTCAGGAATCAATTTTCGTTGAACTTAGTTATATAATTAGCGAGAACGAATTAAAACGTCCGTCAAGTGTCAATTAATCACCCGCGTCACTTCCTCTCGACTGCACCCAATCCAAAGGTTGCGCCTACCTAAGAATAACCACTTGACAGGATAAAATGCGTAGACAAATTGCTATTAAATTCGTGGCGAAATTTGAACTTGGGCATTCGGAAGTCCGTTTTATTTCTGTCAAAAGCAAAGACCGAACTTAATGACTTTCCGTTACGTCATTCGCGAGAACTCTATCCCTTACGGACCAGCTGATCGAGCTGTCAGTCGCGGTAAACAATAACCTGACTCAACAGTCTATAAGTCGACTAAACAGAATCAATCTAAAATACTTCGACATAGTTGATGCTGCATTCTTATCAAATTAATAATTTCCCTTTTTGTTTGCTCGAGATTTAAACATCATTTTTATTTGAGTCATAACGCAAAAATTCTCAATTTAATTCAATAGTTGTAGTATTTTATTTAATAGCATTCATTATTATATAACAAATTAGTCTAATTGAATAATATTTAATATTGTACAATGTTTGCTTGACATTTAGATATAATTCTTGTTTCAGGTCAAGTCGTATTTTAAATATAATAATGACACACAAAATATTTGGTATGATACAATCATATTAAATTAATAATTTTCTTTGGTTGCTTATCTTTAGTTGACGTTTAGTTATAATTTCTGCTTCAGTTCAAGACGTATTTTAAATAATCAGTCTACTATAATAATGACTAGTAGACAAGTATTATTTAAAAAATTCAACCATATTCTTTGTCAATTAAAATCTGTAATAAGCCATGGAATTTGTTATTTAAATAACAATGTTCATTGGTCCAAATTCTTTTGGATCTTAACTGGCACTTATGTATTACCGTCGCCTGTTCCACCTACACTCGACTGGCATTTGCAATGAATATTTATAAATATTTGTCCAATGTCTGTACAGAAAGAGAGAAAAATCGCGGGACGGGGGGGAGGTTGATAGGTGGAGGAGGAGAGGAGGATAACAGCCGTTTGGAGCTGTTTTATTTTGGTCAGTGACTGGCTTTGCGTAACGTCCACGCCGATTGGTCGAAGGTGCATGTAGTCCGGGCGGCGCGGCGTAGACGCGTCGCGTCGCGGCGCTGGGCGCCGCCCAAAGATAGTTGCTCCTAAAATGGCCCACGGTAACGCGATCCCTATCTCGATGCAAAAATAGGATCCCGCGGTTATCCGACCACGTTACGTCCATCTCGCTCGTCGAGCCGCGTTCAACTGTCTTCCCTCTCCTTCCGTCTTCCGTCTCTTCAGCCTCAAGTGAGAATACCTTTCTCCTCTTCTCTTGACAGCTCGTTTCTTCTCCACTTTTAACGAATTGGGTGCACTCACGTTTTTCAAAACTTAAACACACCTCGTATAACGTTTCTCCAATTTCTTTTTTAAAGATATATCTCCTTGTTTTTATTTAGGATTCACGATTATATATTATTGAATATAAACCGATATATTGTATAATATGAGATTAAGAATGCTATAATAAATATCTGAATTTTTGTTGTATAATTTCTAGTCACTCGATGAAGTTGTATAAGCCCTTAAGTAAAAGCAATGACGTAATATTCATGTTTTTACAGTCTTTAGGTATTATATTAATAAAATACTATGCAAAAATTTAGAAATTTTACAAGGTTGTTAGAAAAGTTATTACATCTTGAATGGCAAAATATCGATTTTATTTACGATAAAAATGAGTAATTTTTTACAATTATTAATTATTAATCATATTTTAAGAATTTTCTCTGGAAATCGAAATAATGAGAATTTCGAGCATATTATGTAAGGCAGACAATTGAAATTAAACAAAAGTAAGAATTTTTGACAATTGCAAGCCAGGTAGAATCCTAATAAAAGGTGTCAAAAACCACATAATAAAATATTAGAAATTATACTATAAAAAGGGCCTGTGGCACAAAAAAAGAACGCCATACAAATTTATTGATATTACGTATAAATTCAATTTTTCTAAAATTTTATTGCTTGAAATATTACACATACTTTTTGATCATATTTCTTTTTTGGTAGAGTCACAATTCATACAACCATATAAGTAGATATAAAATCGTAAGCAAAAAGCCCGTAAGCAGAATTGAGACAATTACTATATTTCACCTTGAAAAAACCTGGCATCATAAGAAACTCTTAATTGCAATTACGTACTTGGTTAATGAACAGTGATTGACGAGCAAAAGAAATGCAAGTGAGCGCGTTTCGTCGCTTTCACACTTTGATTTCTCTGCCCGTTCCCTTCGGTGGATTTATGGGAGGCGCGATGCACCCGACTGGTTCAAATTTCTGAACGATCGCGTCACCGCTTCTGGAATCCGCTCGGGCGCTTAACCGTGATAACCGAAGGAGCCTTAGGCCGCCGAGATTGTTGTCGGAAGTTTATTTTCGCCGCGGCACCGTCTCGCTACTGTCAATTAATTTCTGCTGGCTGCCGCTCATTAAGGGGCCACATTCAAAGACTCGAGTTACAATTCGTTTATTTCACTCGACGACTTAAAGGACGTCCTCTTTCTCTCTCTCTCTCTCGAGTTGCATTATCAAATCATTAATCATGAAAGCGCCCGCGAAAAAAGTTCTCGAAAAATGTTTCAATCGGTGCAATATGCAATCGTTTAATCATCAAACGTATTGTATAATCCTTTGAACTCTTATGGCTCGTGAAAGTTTCACGATGAGAAATGAAAACAGCGGATTACTTATACGAGCACGGAATCCGTAATCCTTTATTTTTTTTGGGATACCTCCCGTTGAAGCGACGCAGATGTTGCTGCGGTGATTCAGGCTTTCGAGCTTCGGTAAACACGAAATTACTTAACCCAGAAATTGCTGAAAAAAATAAGTCGGAATTGTGGTAATAAAGTGAAGCTTCACAGGTATTGCTAGCTATTTCACATTACTTTAGGTTGTGGAATTATTAATGAAATTTGCTATTTTTTACGTTATTTGTTACGTTATGTTACATATTAAATAGAAAGTAACAGAGAAAAAACTAAAAATTAATTATTTATTGTTGCCTAAATATTCAGTTATTATCCATACAATACAATATAATGTAATGTAATATATTTTTGCTATTTCTTGTACATTTGAACTTATACTTGTATCAGTGTCCGAATAGTTTTGTTACTAACTGTAAGTTCTCGTTTATAATACGTTCAAGATTCTATGTGTTTGGGCGAGATTCCATTCAATAGTACACGTGGAGTATGAATGAAACCCGATCAATTAAAATATAGAAAAATAATTATATAGTATATCAAACTATGTTGAAATACAGAATACAGAACATAGAAAAATAATTATGCAGTATCTACGAACTATGTTGAAATATTCATCTGCCTTCCCTAGAAATAAATATTTTCTATCAATTACGGATATTCCAATAGAAGAAAAAGCTACTCCGATTTTCACTTAGAAGATTGTAGTGATAAATTATCTTGTACTTTTTCTTGAATCATTTATATCACATTCATATCATTTCTTGAATCGTTTATATCACATACATATTTATATCACATTCTTTATCTGCTGTTAACGTTTGAGTCGAAACCTGATTTTTTTTTGTTCCAATGTAAAGAGCACCAAATGTCAATTAGCAGAATCAGATTAGGGTAAGCATTCTGCGTCAACGTGTTCAACCTAAAGAATTAACTGAATTACGCGATCGGCATGCTGCGTGACGGCGACAGCGAAGAAAACGGCGTCAACGGTTCGTTTCCTCGATCCGTTCTGGCCCAGTTCAGAGGAACGAGAGGAAATGTACTCGTATACTAGAGAATACGCCGCAAGCGGAAATCTTAGTCTCGAAACGAACAAACGACAGGACTGCACATTTTTCTTTCGTTTGAACAATTCATACGATCAACGGACATACGAAAATAAAAGAAAATCCTGAATTTCTTAGGGTAGATGGACCACATGGTCGTGATTGCTCTCGGAGTCACGCAATCTTATGTTATATATTCACAATCAACTACATGTAATAATAATACACATATGTATAATAAGAACTTGATCAGTTTTGTTCTTTCTTTCTTAACTGCACGACAAATTGGATAAAACGATCTATTATTACCTCAAAAACCCAGCTATTTCGTCTTTGGAAAATGTTGTCTAGTAAACCTTGATGGCAATGATTATTTATTATAAGTATCATCATTACATCCGATCTTATTTCAATAATTCGTCGTCGTTTCAATGATATAATTTCTTCATTATAAATAAAATTACTGCTTTTATTTTTAAGAACATCCATCATTTTTATTTTCTCGTTAACAGAAATATCCTGTCATGCTTAAGTCTCGTACGATAGCAACAAAACAAAGCATATACTATATACACTAATGATATAAATTGGTTGATGATAGAAATCAATTTTTTGCAATATTTTTTGTTGCAGTTCAAGGGGAGATTGTGATGCAGACGACGCCCACGGTACCAACGTGAGTATCCATAGATTATTCTTTTTCTTAAAGATTTATTCATTTCAAAATCCTTATATGGAACTGAAACAGAAAGACTGTTAATCAATGGTCAGCGGATTTTTATGTAAAACATCCATGATATCAGTTGAGAAATGCATTTGAAATAAATATTTCTCTTACAGTGACGTAGTGACTCGCAATTTTTTGTAGCCAAAATGTAAAGAACTAATGCACCTGACTTTTCAAAAAAACTCAGGTCGTTTGGTGCGATCTAAAAAAATTTCTTCAATTTTAGTTAATACACGTTTAATTTTATTCTTAGCTGTACTATCCAGATAATATTATATTGCATAAAAAATGTTTATAAGAAAACACAGACTTTTCTACTAACTCGCTGAAATATCATTTATTGGCCTAATCACAATGAGTAGAGAGATTTCTTTGTTTGATTTAAGTAATAGAAAACTAAAAAAAAAAGTGCCATCAATCAAGGTAAATTGCACAAACTTGCAATATTAGCAAATAGACGTAAATAGACATGTCAGCATTAATTAATGATTTTAAATTTCGAAACAAGAAGGAAACAATTTCAATTTATCAATATTATGAAATTTTGTATAATATTTATATCCAATAACATAGAATTTTTATTCTTATCTTCTACTTTTTTATTATGTCAGTTTTATTTTTATGGTTGCGTCAGCTACAAGAATCAGTAGTAACCACAGTAATATTTATCATTTAAATTAATCTTATCCATTGTTTAACAGAGTTAAATAAAAATTTATATGTGGCTTTTACAACAAAGTATAAATTCCAGTATGTGTTTCAAGAATTTTAACACCATAGCAATAGCACATGAGTTCATAGATACAATAAATTCTCTAAAGTCTTCTTTCCTAAAGCAGTCTTCTTTCATTTTGGAATTTTACATCGACAATAATGATGTCGCTGATGTAAAATTATACGTTTATTTCTGTTGTTGACATATTTAATATATTTTATAAAAATAGACATTTTTCCTTATTTTTATTAACAAGAGAGGGGTCCTCCTGTACGACTATCCTGTATGTAAGGACCCGTTACTTTTAGCTGAGAAACAGAAATATTGGTAACTAAATAACATATAATTTATCAATATTATATAACATTAAAGTATATAATTGTAACATCAGTAATCGACTCTAATGTATTTACGAACAAGGAAAACTTTCTTTACATTCACTATG
>SMSR01004029.1:13325-26037 GCA_019453355.1 Ceratina japonica | reverse complement strand
GTCGCGTATCGTTCTGACGCGATTCCGCCGTGGTCACGGCCAACAGTGGCGACGACACTCTAAAATTAACCGTCTATCGGTTAAACCTAAGAAACGCTTCCTTGTTAAATAATTCGTATGTCCTCGTTCTGATTTCCATTGGCCCCGGTATTAGTATTTATGCGTCCCGAAGTTCTTTATTATTTGTGAAGGAACATTAATTTTGAACGCTCAGGACAATTATTAGATATTGCAGTAAATCGAATGAATAGGCTTCCGATTTTCTACATTTATAGAAAGATTAAAACATGAAGAACGTAGATAACATAAAAATATATTAGAATACCAATGTGATAAAAGAAGTTTCTGTTCACATCAGTTGTTAAAGTGATATTATAAATAATTTTATTTTTAAACAGGGTCGTAGCCACTTGTTAAATGTATCGTACTTGTGGTATAATTAGCACTAGGTTTGTAATTGAACTAATACTTGGCCATAATTAAATTATCGACGCATGAAATGATTCATAGCAGTCGCATAAAATGAACTTTGAAACCAAAGCCTACATGTTGTCTAAGGATGATAACTACAAAAAATGATAAATATATGACGTTAAATAAATATAATATATGAATATAAAAAATGATAACTATAAAAAACTTTGTAATGCTAGAAAATAAATAGCATAGAGCCTTGAAAATAAATACAAAAGAGATAGTCAACGTCACTTCCACAGTCAAAGTTTTACAAGTTAAACAAACGATTTTTCGATGGACGACGGCGGTTCTGCTGTACGTGAAGTACCGGACAACATGATGTGGTCTGTAAATAGGCCGCATAATGCGCTGGTTTTTCCCGGGAAGCATCGGACTACCCGAAACCTGATGCTATGATCTGCTCTTATATAGTAATCACATAGCTGATGCGACCACTAGTGAGAAAGGTAATACAAGTATAACAAGCGACGGTAGCCGCCTAGCGGCAAGACTGGAGCAAACTAGTTTCCACTATTCTCAGATGTCGCTGATTTACTTAGCGCGAAACCGCGAAACTATATAAAAGCCTATGTTTTCAATGAAGGTTGAAAAGGATTACCCTTCAAGTTTATGTAACGTTCCAAACTTCACGAAAATTATGTCTAGTCACGAATATCGAATATTAAAAGAACTTGTTTTAAGTGAATAAAGCGGTGTAGTATTTGAATGGTCTACTGGAATCTAAGTCAATTAGAGCCCTAGCAGACTCAAAACTACCGGTAATTACGGTATTTTTATAGTATAAGTATAAAAATGGTAGAACTTTGGTAGTAATGTAGTAGAATATTATATTTCTACCAAAAAACAGACGTAGGTTTGAGAATTATCGATACCAAGAATCTACTAAGATAATTGTGGTACCTTTACGGTAGTTCTTTGATAATTTTACCAGAAAAATACCAAGATTATGTCATAAATAAGATACCATAAACTATCAAGATAATTTTATACCCTTATGGTAGTTCTTTAGTAATTTTACCAGAAAAATACCAAGATTATACCATAAATCTACGTGTTTTATGGTAGTGTTTTGGTATAAATAAATCCGCTAGGGAGATATGTATTTCTCTGGAACAAGTAAACGTTTGTTGAAATAACTCATTCGTAATGAATATTTACAACTGAAACAACTTATTAGAGTGCCATGAATTAAGGTATCGATGTCCTTGTCTACAAACGAGCTAAACTTGTCGTTTAAAACGTTCCTCCTACCAGGTTAACTATTTAAATATATGCACTCTAATTATTGATACATAATTTTTTACAAATGATCGTTGTAAAAATACCACGAATACGCTTACACTATATAAAAATTCATGAATTGAAATATAATTGATAACTATTCAGTTAAAAAGATATTCATGGTGTTGCGCCACTTTTTGATTACATATTCGTATTCAATGTGCGTTACCCACGTGCTATGGAATTATGGGATTCTTGTATCGACCAACCTACCAATAAGAATTGCAACTTGTAAGGGAAAGATGCAAATCACACGTAAAATATGTGTTTGCTAAGTAACTTCGATTGGCAGATTATCTAATTAACGAAAGAAAGACATTCGTTTAAGTCATCGCGATAAAAGAAATCTGATAAATACTTACGACAATATTACCGTTAGTGGCCGGCAGCTGAACACTTAACAATCTACTGTGAACACAGTCTCGATCTGAATACGAGTGCACGATCATTAACAACACTCATTTCAATCTATTCAACAACAACGGCACATAAAAATCAAGGAACGGTACAATACTGACGACATACGGGATCAAACATAATACTTGTCATTGTCATATACGCGACTCTACTGCGCTATGACTTATTGTCGTCTGCTGGAGAACTCATGGCCATGGCACTATGGCAGCAGTCTGCAGCAGCCATTATACCGAACCTAGCGCCTTATATGACACCGTGCTTATGTGCAATTTCATCATTTGTTTTTTCAAATAAAATATGTATAAACAGTTTTTCCATTACTGCCACTAATTTTTTAATTTTATCGTTTTATTTTAACAGAGATTTTTATATATTTCATAAACATTAGCAATTGCAAAAAGTAACAATGATGAATCTTGTTACCCTAAATAAAATATATATATTTACGTTGAAAAACAAGTAGCTCGTTGTTTATTTTTTAAAAATGTTTAGATTGTAAATCAATCTTTTCAGATTAACATAATTATGATATTCAGTACTGTTGTTATCGAGCATTGATTATTTTTATTCACATTAGAAATGACGTTCGACCTATATATACGTAGTACATATGTATATACTATACATATGCACAGCTGACCACGTAAAGAAACCTCAAATTTTATAGGTTTAAACTTTCTCATACTACTATGTAAATACGCATACCACTTGAGTTTAAAATGATTCCTAATTTAACTACCCAACAGAAAGATGTTGAAGATCCCGTTGAAGAAATGTTAAAAAGAACCGGTTGTATGGATCTCCATTATCAAGTTCAAGTATTAACCTCGGAAACACATAACTATCAAATTAGTCTCTAAGGTGTATGATATTTGTTTATTCTCTTCTCTAGGAATGTATAGCGGAAACTCAAGATTGGAGAAAGTGTCAGGAACAAGTAAAAAAGTTTAAAGTGTGCATGGACGAGTATCAAAGAAAACGAGAGAAGTCATATACGAATTAATAATAATGTCAATAACAAACTATTTAAAACAAATGTTTATTTATCCTATAAAGTATTCAGCTAATGGACATTATAAAATGGTACTTATCGTCAGATCTGACATAGCTATGGGAAAAGGTAAAACTGCTGCTCAATGTGCTCATGCTGCAGTAGAATGTTGCCGTCAAATATCGGTTAATACTAAATATAAATCAATTTATGAGTCGTGGTTGATACAGGGTCAACCAAAAGTTGTATTAAGAACACCTAATGAACAGCATTTGTTGAATTTAGCACAGAGAGCATCTAAAACTGGCCTAGTTGTTTCTATTATAAAAGATGCAGGTAAAACTCAGTTGCAACCTGGTACAATTTCTACGCTTGGAATAGGACCTGGCCCAACAGAATTGATAAACGACCTTACATCAAACTTGAAACTGTTGTAAAGTTTTGTTAAATGTACAAAGTTAGTTTTGTTTAAGAAGTATAAAAAGGTAGATATCAGTTAAGTTCGAATAAATCTATAATTATCTCTTTTCAACTTATATGATTTTTATTACTCCCTTATCGAATAGCTTATGAGTTGCTTCCCTCTACTAGCTTATTATAATAATTAAGTATAAGCGAAATGTGTTCTTTAAAAACTGCATGTATTAACAAAAATATTTAGCATATTTTGAATTAGAACACTCGTTATTTAGAATGTTTTCTCATGATACAATTGCAGAATACTGCAAGCTTATGCCAGCAAAATTTGCACATTTTTATTTTTTTGAGATTGCCAACACAAATGATAGGTACTTTCTTGAATAGATTTACATACAATAATTTACAAATTTCCGAGTTACGTGTTAAAAATACAATAAAAATTTGTACATATTCTATAAAACATTTTGATCCTCTTTATAAGAGAAAAGAAAAGGAAATATGTTATTACATAATTAAGAAGATCTTTTTAATTTATACCACTTATATCTTTTATGAGCACGTTTTATGAAGATGTTTCATCATTGATATTTTGCCTTTTTATAAACGTTAGCATCATAAAAATACTATACCAAACTTGGAATATATATGTAGTCAGCTTATAAATAATATAAACTCCTAAGTACATATTTTATAAGTTTAACTCCTTTGTTACAAAATTGAGCAAAAAAGTTATGGAAATCTTTTATAAACAGACAAAGAAATGTTAAAGAACCAAATTTATACTTTGGATACTGACTTCATGTATGCTGGTGCACCATTTATTTAAAAATGTAAAAAATAGTTTTAGACCAAAAAATTCTAAGACCATAACACCCCTTATTAAAATACATATAAAAGATATATTTATAATGATTTCATTATCTTTGTTTCATTCTGAATACACGTTACGTATTATAGTTCCTGCAATATAATACTGAAAAAATTATGAATGCATCTAGAATATGATTTATGAGAAACTTGTGTATAATATATTCATACACAATTTCATTTATACAATATTACAATCATACATGTTCCTATATAAATGTGTTTCATTAATGTTATACTGATTTAGTTTTAGATTTCGTACTTTCCTAGAATATGCATTAAAATAGCGTTTATACAGAACAAATGTAAATATAAGATGTATACCGAGAGAAAAATGTACATGAAAAATGCATAGGATAATATAAGATTACAAATTCTTGTAGATAGAATTGTATGATTACCTTACTGAATTTTTTTACACTTACTGAACGAATAATTGTGGGCAAAGGTCAATGGCTGATATACTGTATGCTGATCCAAGAGTATGACATGAGTAAATTAAGATTACTACATTATGATAATAGGAAGATTCTGGTTAACAGTATTATAAATAGTAAAAAATATGAATGAAGAGACTATTTGCATATAAGTACTACTATACATAACAGAATAAACTCTTAAGTATTAATGACAGCTATCATTATTATATACAGTGGCATAAAACTTATACACAGTAATCGAAAAGTATCGGACTCCGCTAATATTTCCAGTTAGAATGTATTTTCATTGGAAATTAAATAAAATTTGAGATCATCAAGTACTATTCTAGTGGTTAATGATCCTGAAAGCTTTTATTCGGGTCATTTTCAATGAAAATACATTGTAACTAAAAATATTAGGGGGGTTCGATACTTTTCTATGACCCTGTATATTAGATAACAATGTTTCTTTACATCTCCAAATAGCTACAACCCAATTATACAGGGTGTCCTAGAACTAATACTGCGCTCGGAAATGGGAAGTCTCTGACTTTAAACAATGTGTTCCTTTGATAAAATATTTCAGGCGTGATCCGAGTTGAATTATTAAATAAACACTGCAGTCAATTAAAGCGCTCATATAGCGGACGACTGTCTTGGACGTCGCACTTGTTACGAATGTAAAAACGACTAACAAATTGATTAAATATCAAAGAAAAGAGAGCAATCAATCATTAGTTACGTTCATTGAATAAATTTAATACACTCATTGAAATAGCTAACAGCTTTACAAATTACAGAGTAGGTAAAATTATGAAAAATGGGAAAAGAATAAGAGTTCAGCTTACTCCTTTATCGACAAGAGCACCTGTTCCTAGAGAATGTCAGTGGGCCATTGTGTCGTCCTTCGGAACTCAAAAATAGGACGCCGCAGCAGGTGATGTCTGGAGCAGGTCGATGACCTGCATCTGACGATTCTTTCCTTACGCGATCACTGTCACTTTCTCACTAGCAAATTTGCCCGAGACAAGAATTGTCATTTTTACACATAAATTCACTCACTTCGCACTTCGCACTTTAACATTTGCGTCACGTTTTTATTTCAATTGTTGGCCCCGACCGGGATACTGTTCCCGGAAAAATTCCACTGCTGCTATCAGGTTACAACCCGTTTCCGCGTAAATAACGAACATATTAAAATATCTCGCGCTCATTCTGCTCTTAGTAGCGTACGACAGAACTGAATGACCGGTCTTCGGCACATTTTCTTAAAGAAACTCATTTTTCACCACTTGGTGAGCAACTTCGTTAGGAAAAATGTACTAACATTTTTTAACGAAAGCTGACCTTTCCACGTGCAAAGCACTCGAATCGATGACAAGAGACAACTGACGGATTTGCACTTACCAGATGTGAACGCTGAATTGCCCTTTGTCGTCCACACTAGTGGGCGCACGCTGGCCGAGTCCCTGTCATAAAACCGTAAAAAGGAAACTTCTGAGCCTCTTCGAGTATCCGTAAAAAAATATCGGCGGTAATAAATACAATCTCCTAAAAATTCAACACAGCCAGTTTTATGTTAACTACTGCTAGATATGATGCACAACCGCGGGTCGTAAATCTTATGTTATATTATCTTAAGTTGACAATAACAGTGGCACATTTTGATCAGTTGTCGAGTACGACTGTAATGAGTAATATAAAATATTTCTATTTTTAACTCCTATTACAATTGTTTTACGAATTTTGTTACAATGGAAATAATTATATTATTCATTATGTGAATTACGACTCAGGGGTGTGCTTCAAATCAGGCAGTAGTTATAGGAAACGTAGAAAGAAATTATTTGTTGCGCTGAACTTTTAGGAGGCGGAGTTTTTTCTCGCCGACGTTTTCTCCAGGGTACTAGAAGACAATCACAATTCTTCTTTTTATGATTTTATGGCAGGGATTGGGCCAGTGCCCGCCCAGCAGAGGGGCAGACAAGGGGCATCAGGTACGTGCAAATCTGTGAGCTGTTCACCAAGCGAGAAAGAATTTTTTTTAAGAAAATCTTCCAGAGACCGGTCATTCAGTTCTGTCGTGCGGTACTAAACAGAATGAGCGCGAGATATTTTAATATATTCGTTATTTACGCGGAAGCGGGTTGTAATCCGATAGCAGCAGCGAAGTTCTTCCGGGAACAGTATACCGGTCGGAGCTAAAAATTAAAATAAAAACGTGGTGCAAATTTTTAAGTGCGAAGTAAAATGGGAAAATGAATTTGTGTGTAAAAATGATAATTTTTGTTTTGTGAAAGTAACAGTGATCGCACAAGGAAAGAATCTTCACTGACCTACAATAAATATTAGCTGGTGCGGGGTTCCATCTTCGAGTGTTGAGTAATGGCACATTCATCTATTGATATTCATGTAAGAGCAGGTGCACTTGCCGACGAAAAAGTAAGTCATACTCTAATTCGTTCTTTAGTTTTGATACTCATACCAATTCTGTAATTTATAAAGTTGTTGGTTATTTCATTGAAAACACTTCCCGTTTCCGGGTGCAGTATTAATTCTTAGAGCTCCAGTATTTGCCTTATTTTTTAATGAAAAACGACATAAACATACTCATGTCATGCTCACCCATTTTCTCCTTGTGTCAATTATTGACTTCCTATCACAAATGTAAATTTGATTATTAGTATATCTCTAATTACACAGTGTGCAGAATATGTCAGTCTCAAGTAGTATATAGCAGAGTATTTATCAATCCTATAAAATTTTATAATTTGGCAAATAGTGTAAGTCGATTTATGATCTAGTTCGACTTTTCATATGTATGTATAATACTTTGCCGTTTGTGTATCGACATTAAGCAATTATTTTAGTAAGTTCCGGAGGTTCTACGTAATTGTTCAATACATGCGGTGCCTCGTTAAATTCATCGAGCTCGTCTCCATTGTCTGCTCCTTGTGCAAGTAAAAAGTACTGTTCACTTCGTGTCGGCCAAAGTAAATGTGCCATCACACAATACGCAAAACAATCAGCAGAGTAGGTAATACCTGTGCATACGATACATACATGAGAATGGGGAACTACAGTTTTATAATTTTTTTACTCACCCAACAGAAGTTTGAATCTCCAAAGCGCACTCACTTGGAGAGCTATTAGCGCTATGATAGGTAAATAAATGAACCAGACTAATGAGGATGCACCAAAGTGAAGTAGAAAATTTAACTTCTGAGTATTATGTTCATATGTCATAGTGTTTCTAAGTTCGCATAAGAACCAAATCATTATTGCACTACGGAATAAAAGTATAAACCATCCTGGCCATGTTTGGTATTCATCAATATCCTCAATAATATCAACCTCGGTCTGTAAATATAATCTCTGTAGTTTAAGAATAATTACGTCTTTAAACGAATAGAAATTACAATGCATACCATATTCCAGACGTACAATAAAATATGAACCACACCATAACAAAGCCATATAGCAAAAACTAATGGCTTCCATGTCAATTCCATTCTAGTTACAGCCCATCCTTTTGCAAGTAGAAGTAGGAGTAACATGAATGACGTCTAAATAAAAATATAATCATTAAGAATCTAAATATGTAATCCTTCCAATCAGTTTATCTATAGACGTTTACTAAAACTTACTCTCGACAGAATATCAAAAATATCCCCAGCAACTTCTAGCTGTTCATAGCCCACGCCATCGAGAGCGAACTTCAGTACATGTATTAAAATCAAACACAGTGCTATAAATTCTAATAACAGGCTAGCTGTGAATAATCTTGTCACAGGATGCTTTTGTAATCTAACAGCGTATAACTGTAGTGGCACAAGTATGACATAACACATAAAAAAGAGCAAGTACAATTCTGTGGTATTCTGTCTGTCGTACGAAAATTGGTAAGTCAAACTGTTTAGACCGCTAGTATTTGGATTCCCATTTACCAGCCAAATATCATATTCTAATTCATCATGTTTATCANAAAAATACTGTACTTCATTTAACCACTCCGATTGCATTTAACGAAGCATAGCATATGTTACCAATGTTACCATATACTTTCTAAAATTTTCTGTGACAAGTGACAACTACTTATAGTAACTGATGGGCACATTAAACATCATCGACGATTACTATCAATTAAGTCGATCGACTGATCTTCTGAATTATCGACTACATTGGCTAAATAGATTTTTCTCCTCAATCCTTGGGCCCGTCCAGTACACGAGAAAAACGGTATAAATAAATAAATAAATGAACCAACTTCAGATGATTGTTTTATCGATAACTCGATGATCCAGTTTTGAAGGGCTTTAATTTTATTATGAAATTTATTATTAAACATATTTAGAGCGGATTTTATTTACTTATTAACAAAAGTTTAAAATTCGTTAAATTTTAATGAGTCAACATCTTTTAAACTATACGGAAACTCATTTAAACATTTGGTAATCTAAAGATTATGGGAAACAGAAATGGATTAATGCTCTTAAGAAAAAGAAAAGAATAAATTATTCTTATTTTTATGAAGTTCTGTATATTCATTCCCTTTACATACATTGTTCTGAAAGAAGACGTTCTACTGTTAATTTTAATACAATATTANATAGTACTCCCACTGACAGGTAGTTATATTTCTATAACAAGCCACTAGACTCATATACCAAAAACGTGGTTGCCAAAAGTCTTGTATGACATATGTGAACTGATATCCTTTTACAATATTCCATATGGAGTCCTCATCCGGACAAAATTTACCCTTTGGGCATGGTACTCTCCTTAACAAAGGATAAAATATGAATAAATGAAATGAACCCGGTCCAACGTACTCGACCATTCTAAAGGACATACCTCAAAAAGTCTTGACCTTCTTCGTTACAGTGCACATCGTAAGAACTTTGATTCAAAGTATTGAACATAAGCGTGCACGCGGTGTTCTTATCGCTCAATGTACGATTACCATAATACTCTAAAAAGTGGCCACGATCTAAAACTGCCAATGTGATTGGCACTGAGAAGTTACTCTTCGATGTCACATTACCGAATATGTATCCATAAGAGTCTTTTTGTCGATGACGGTCAGTTTTTTGAAAACCGAATTTAATGAGAAACCGGAAAAACTCCTTCGTATTAAATGTACCCGTAATATGCGTGCTTTCAACAACGTTGACACTTAATAAAATACATAACGTAAAGCAGATCGACAATATTTCTCGACGTATCAACATTGTTAGACGCAACACGTTGTCTCGTTCTACGAATTAGATGTCAAGAAAACGTCACGTTGTTTCTTAACATTTTCCTTTTAATAAACACAGCTGATAGAGATAGAGATAACCGTGTTACGCACTATGTTTGGTTTTTCATCTGCACGTCAAGTGGCAATATGTACATTTTGAAAGCATCATCGGCCAACGATTTTATCAGCAGGGAAACTTTTATTCGATATCCAAAAATATTATCACTCGATTCATCTTTAGACGTTAATGACCCATACTTGGAATTTAAACTCAGTTTTCCTATTGATTTTCCCCACCCAAGGAGACTGCCGCTCTGTCGCACTGTTTTCGTCAACTTTCGCGCGCTCGCATACGATTATTCATGTCTCCGATTAAATAATACCCCATTCGTCCCCTGTCTGTCTTTTATCTCCGAATAGATTTATGAATAAATATCCGATTTAGTTTTGTACGGACAAAAATACTGTACTTCATTTAACCACTCCGATTGCATTTAACGAAGCATATGTTACACCATATACTTTCTAAAATTTTCTGTGACAACTATACTTATAGTAACTGATGGGCACATTAATTAAACATCATCGACGATTACTATCAATTAAGTCGATCGACTGATCTTCTGAATTGTCGACTACATTGGCTAAAAAGATTTTTCTCCTCAATCCTTGGGCCCGTCCAGTACACGAGAAAGACGGTATAAATAAATAAATAAATTAACCAACTTTAGATGATTGTTTTATCGATAGCTCGATGATCCAGTTTTGAATGGCTTTAATTTTATTATGAAATTTATTATTAAACATATTTAGAGCGGATTTTATTTACTTATTAACAAAAGTTAAAATTCGTTAAATTTTAATGAGTCAAAATTTTTTAAACTATACGGAAACTCATTTAAACATTTGGTAATCTAAAGATTATGGGAAACAGAAATGTGGATTAATGCTCTTAAGAAAAAGAAAAGAATAAATTATATTCTTATTATCTTTATGAAGTTCTGTATATTCATTCCCTTTACATACATTGTTCTGAAAGAAGACATTCTACTGTTAATTTTAATACAATATTGATATTAAATCCTAAGAAGGAAGTGTAAATACACTGGAAATAAGTAAGCGCAAATATTTGTAATTACATAATTTTGAAATACACTGTCCCTGTTTCCCAGTAAACACAAGTTGACTTTTCGGATGTCTTTTTCGAAGACATCTTTAAGAGTTTCATAACGGTGTCCGATAGATGTCTTTTAGGTGACTTTATTATGTGGCCGCGGACTGCGCGTGCGCGAAAAATATAACAGTTGAAAATGTGCGGTGTGCAGAGAAGAAGTAGCGACAGCGTGTTTTTGAGTTCCGCGTAAAAAACCGAAAAAGATATCGTTCGACCGCCACAAGGAGTAGCCGCCAAGCTACTACCGTAGTTTTCGAGACGCTAAGAAGTCTGTCGTAAGACGCTTCGCATAGAAATTATATCTGTGCTTTATTGTGCGTCGCGAGACATTGCGTTGTTGCACGCACCGTATCCACGTGTTGTAAATCCGCGTGTACTTACCAAAGATCCTTCGAGGAGCATGTAAATATTGTATATAGCATTTGTGAAGTAAAAGATTCCGTGCAATCTCCAAAACCTGTGGGAACATTCATTCCTTTCCTGCATAAGTTCTAGTGCAGGTAAGCGTACATTGTGGGCGAGGAAACAAGTCGGAACACGCATCAGAGATAAGAAGTCCTGGACAGCGCTCTATCTTACCGACCTAACCCCCTCGATTAGATAGCATAGAAAAGGATTTCTTTTAGAGAACTTTTTAAAGTTGGCTTTCGAAAGTCTTTTTCAGTAGTCATAAAGTTGTCAATTTGTTAACTTTTAGATATCATAGGAAGTTGCAACATATGAGAGGACCACTTTAGGAACACTCTTTGTAAGTACACTTTTTGAGGTCGGAAAATGATGCCTTTGTGATGACTCTTCATTTTATTCATTCGGTGAATTTATATATTTTGGCGGCTAAGATTATATGCAAGTACATTTTATATATATATAGTTATTTCTAATATCTATAAATTATTTTCACATAAAATATGTATATATATAATTTAATTTATTTCTCTCTTTCTTTCCCTCTCTCTGCTATTGTTTTATGTCAAATGAATAATGTTATCAAATGTTTTTTAGAGGTCAACTCTAATAGTCTGCGATTTATAAAGCTTTTGTTATCAATATAATATACTGTAATAATATTCATTTGATTTATTATTTACACTTACATATTTAAAATAATAGCTTATAAAAGTAGTTTGAATATTTATAAATTTTATCACTTAATTTTTATAATTTACAGAGAGAATTTGAGCTATTGTAATATTGATAGATGTGGGTTTCACATAAATGATTATTTTAATGAAACTGAACATTAAATAGTTATAAATAGTAGTTTCATGTTGATATTAAGAATATAAGGTATACATAATTTGACAGACTTATATATATGTTCATTTAATATGCTTGTTTAATAAAAGTATATAATGACAGAAAGAAAATCATACCTTGAACTTTCAAATAAGCAAAAAAAACGGAGGCTCAATAAAACTTTTGGA
>SMSR01004018.1:10730-25813 GCA_019453355.1 Ceratina japonica | reverse complement strand
CCAAAGGGGATTCAAATCCTCGGAAGTTTTTAATTAACAAATGTGCAACGGTGTGCAAAAGTAAAGCCTCGGGCCACAGTAGCGGCCGGCGATTCGCGGTTCGGCGCCGCCGCCTGTTCACTATAAGTGAATTATAAACGCGAAAGCACCGCGAATTTCTAATTTTCCTCCCTGAAACTACCGGTTGGAATGGAATGGAAAAATTAGTGCAATCCGTGCCCCTTTCGTGTTTTGTGAATTAAAAATTATAGCTATTGCGTTGTTTTTCGCTGTATTTTACCCAAATTTAAAATTCTTATGTTTGCTATTAAATAATATAAAATAATGAAATAATAGAATATAAGTAATGTTTTATGAATATAGTATATAATTATTTATAATGATAAGATGTTTCGATCAGTACAGTAATGTTCAATGGAATCATATCCGCAAACATTATTATTTTGAATGCAGTGTTATGGAATACTCGTTAGCCTTCCAGCCAAATTTTGCTGATGCCAACATTCTTCCATCAATTATTATCAATTGTCATTAACAGAAAATAAGCTCGAAGCGAGAAGGAAAACGAACGAGCACTCGTTCGTTCGGTCTAAACACGTCATAACGAATCGAAATTCTACGCAATGATTTTGTAGTAAATCCAACGCCAGATCATGGATCTCGGTTCAAAGTTCATCAATTATTTTGATCGGCGTTACAACCTGTCGCAGGCTCGATTTTACGATGCACGATGCCGTCAATTTTACTATAGCAAACTGATAGACAATCTGGTCCCGCGTGTGTGCGTACATTGTACGATTCCACAAACAAACGTATACTCTGTGCTTTTGCCGCGCTCGGTTGCTCGCGCGATTCGAAATCCTCGTTTTTGCGTCACGTTGGAACGTGGTAAACCGGAAGGATTGGATTCCATGTATTTCCGAGGCGGAGTTGCAATAGCTTTGCACTTTTATTAATCGCGTTCGTTCGACATTTTCTCGTAATTTTTGCGTTCATCCCGCAAAAAAGATTAAAATCTCCCGCTCGGACGCGTACTCTCTCTTTCTAAAATATCACCCGCTCTTACACCCGAATGCATTCTATTTTACATCACGAAACTTGTCAATAATTATTACTTAAGGGGCTAGGATAGTCAAGTGATTTTTCTAATTCACGTCGGTAAAATTTTGACGTTTTTTGCAGTTTTATTGATAATCAGGCAAAAATAGTGTAAAATATGGATTTATGGGAATACAGTTTTCGTCCTTAAATGAAAATATTTTTCGATCGTCAGGTACCTCTTCAGGAAGAGGAAAATCAAATCTGGTTAGATCATTATTTGAAGAGAACAATCTGTTTTGAATAACAAATCGCTTATAAACACACGATTTTTCGTCCATATTATAACGCTCATATTCTGATTGAATAATAACCAGAGCGCGCCAGATTTGACTTTCCTCTTTCTGAAGTGGTACTTGACAACCGGAAAATATTCTCATATANGTTTTTTGCAGTTTTATTGATAATCAGGCAAAAATAGTGTAAAATATGGATTTATGGGAATACAGTTTTCGTCCTTAAATGAAAATATTTTTCGATCGTCAGGTACCTCTTCAGGAAGAGGAAAATCAAATCTGGTTAGATCATTATTTGAAGAGAACAATCTGTTTTGAATAACAAATCGCTTATAAACACACGATTTTTCGTCCATATTATAACGCTCATATTCTGATTGAATAATAACCAGAGCGCGCCAGATTTGACTTTCCTCTTTCTGAAGTGGTACTTGACAACCGGAAAATATTCTCATATAAGGACAAAAAGTGTATACCATTAAAATCATAATATTTCTAGCTAATTTTGTGGGTGACATTGATAACCTGTCTTATCACGCTGCCATCGGAGTCTACCCTCTTAATTACTAAATTCTTTTTTTTAAAACAATTTTTGTCTCGAATTTAATCATATTTTCGAGTGAAACAGACATTGTTAAGTTCTTAAATGCATCTTACGTATAATTAATACTCATAACTTGTTAACACATCCCTTTGTTTCTTACATCCGTCGCTATAAATGCGTTGTTTCTTTTTCGAACGTAGCAAGTGAAAAGTGATATGTGTATTCTTTGCACGGAACAGCGTCTAGCCAATAATATTTCTCCTGTACGATACAGGTGAACCATGTTTTTTGTCTTTGTCGATCGCGTAGATTTTACAATTTCCGCGAGAGTAGCGAAAGCGTCGAATCGGGTTTACGGCGCCAATGCTTTCGGGCGATACATTAGACGAGTGGCAGGGTTGAGTGAAGCCCAGCCATCCCGCATGGCATTTCCTCTCGGGCGGAGGCGTGTCCTTGTCTCAGGTGCATGAAGCTACATCTGATAATGCAAATCGAAGAAATCTCCGGAAGCGACTGTAATTTCGTCCGACGGGAAAATGTTTCGCAGTTCTGGATGCCACGGGAGTTCCAGCTTCTTGTACGACTCTCAATCCAAGAACTGTCGTTGGCCTCCGTAGAAGTCGTCTATCCGTTTGTGCAACCTATTCTAAGAGAACGAGTCACCCCGTCTCCTTCAGATACCTCGCCTATACATGTATGTACATATACTCGGTCCTGTACTGTACGCCTTGGATTCGGTGCATTGCCAGAGACACGGAAATCTGTTGACTCACCGGTTGAACGTTCCATTTTCGTGTCACCGTAGGAAACATCGAATCAAGTGTCTCGGTTTTTCGGTTTCCTCCAAGGAAGAAGAAGTGAGTAAAAACTCGCTGTATCTAAAAAATAAAAGAGTTTCCTGATTGTGTTCCGTGCTACAGGTTCTTGGTACCTTCGTAGACAACTTTTTATTGTGCATTGACTTGAAGATTTCACATGTTGCAAAGGAATGTTAAGAGTAATAGAATAGATCTAAGTTCTGTGCATGAAAATATGCCCTTTATTTGCTACAACAATACTCTCAGTACTATTAGAATAATAGACAAGGTGATAAAATAACTCTAATATAATGGAAATTATACTGTGGCTCGCTCTATCCTATTCTAAAAAGTGCGTGACTGTCAACGAGTTAACGTATATGCATCTAATAATGATATGTAATTGTGATATGCAGTGATGATACGCAACAGTGATAGGATATCATACAATCAGATAGACATTTAGTTATACTGTTATTGCGTATCTCCTTACTTGGTTTGGCTGTTCTGATAAATGTCGGAAACGTAAGCCCTCCTACATTTGTTACTGTCCCTCATTACTCTTGCGTACTAGACACTAAACGTGCGGTAATGACTGGTATAGGCGTATCACAATAACCTGTGTAGACCCACAATAAGCGCACGTTACAAATCGTGCTAGTCGTTGGCACGTCAGATTTTTCAACGTAGCTAACCACAACATTTGAAAGAAGTTACCCTTTGTATCACCAAATGGTGCAGTTTTTTTTACATCGATATTCAACGCTGATATTTGACTATTATGTATGAGAACGTCAAACCCCACGGTTCTCATATCTCGTCTTCATCAAGATTAACAAAAACCACCCTCGATCCATAAATTCTGTTGTCGGATCGAAAATTCCATTCGCTTAATTAAACGTCGTGACGAACGATCGCATCGATCAAGTATCGCCGGTCGTTATCAGCGGAACCGCGACAGAGGGATAAAGGATTCGTTGGGACGGGCGATAGGGTGGGGGTCGAGACAAGTGACACCAGTGAGTAACACCGAGGGTGGCTGAAGTCTGATGTTATCGAAAGGTATCGATACAGAGTGCGTCGAGCCGTTTAGGACCCTCCTGGGTTCTCCTGTGTGCGTGTGCACGTGTAAGCTGCGAACTACGAAGTCCAGAAGATCCACCGCCGGTCTCTCATTTCTTCGCGCGAACGAGTTATTTAAGAATCGTGGCCCTCTTTCCTCGCACTTCACGGCTGAATTGCACTTGAACATAGCGATGTGAACAAGATGCTACGAGTCGAGTGTACGTTCAAAGTTTGAGGCTCGTTCGCGAGAATCTCCGAAGTTGGGTAAATTTGCGAAATCGTGCGTCGCTAGTTTCACGATAGCGACGATACTTCCGCGTCTTCAGCAATTTTTCCAGTGCAGCAGTTTCGTCCTGGTATATCGCAAGAGTTGCGAATGATTTGCGGATAGCAATTTCCCTGTCTGCGTTAGCCGCGTTGTTGCCCGGAAGCTGGAAAGTATAACTCTCGTTCGCGAGATTTCTACAGCTCGAATACAAACAGCATTCGTATAAGTTTATGCGAACTTGTTCGAATTTTGAAGCAATTGAAGATTTTTATATGATAGGATCGTGGAAGATATAAAACAGGTTATTTCACAATATGTTTAGTACGATGTAATAAATACAACCCTCAATTTTGACTGTAAAAGCGTAATTTCTTTCCTAACTTATCATGAGATCAAAGAACCGATAATTCAAAATATTTTTATTTTACTGTATACAAAATTAATAATGATATTGTATGAATCGTCTCAAATGTTGGAATAGTTGGTAACGAGGAAGCAAATTTGCCTGAAAAATAAACTTAAAATATCATCTTAAAATAATCTCTCATAATGACTTAATCAGAGAAGTTAACGTTATTAATAACAAATATTGGAATAATAAACAGTTCGATTCTTTATGTATAAAATTATTCAAAATAAACAAAAATATATGACTACAGTCCTACGAATCTTATACGTAGAAAAGACCGACTTATAACAAAATGTAATAGAATTGAATATGAAATATTACGTAGCTTTATAAAATTTAAAAAATGCCTCAAATTTTACATAACTTTTGTGGATCTATTCTATCTATTGAACATTGATTATCCAGATCTTTAAACACAATGATTAATTTTCACTATCCCAAACAATCTTAAAAATTGTCTCAATAAGAGAGAGAACATTATGCCTCTCTTTTCTAAAAAATTAAAATTTATGAAATACAGATGTTTTAAATTAGTTTATAGTATACGAATACTAATCTACATAAATGCTGTCGCTAATCCTATTGTGTTGACGCGACCTTAATAAATAAATAATTAAAAAGAAAATATATAACCATCAATATCTGAGTTCATACACATGTCTATTCTGCATGTCATTTACATATATGCTCGCTTTAATATGTAAATGTCTTTTATTGTTCAATAGGAAAGAACCTTCCAGACCTGAAATATTAATCCGATTAATGTTTACTGATTTGATCTGGGAATGACTATTGAAGCGGAAAGCCACGGCAGACGTTCGGGAGACTAATTTGATCCCGGAGCTTTGGCGCGAATGCATCGAAGACCCATCGTTGCAGCCGCGTGTACGAACGCACAATCTTGTTTACGTGTCTGACGGGATGTAGTAGGTGAGCACGCGAGTGCTTACACAAGCCACGGTGTGTTTTGCCTTGTTGTGGCCTCACCGGGCTCGGCCGGGGTGGGTGCACCAGAATGGAAATCCGCGGAGCTCACCGTCGAACCCCATCAGACGTCTGCGTCGGCTGGGGTGTCTGAAGCAGCCCTCCACGCCCACCCCTTTTCTCCGCTTCTCTCCAGGCGACTGCCTAGCTACCACCTTCTCGTGTCACACCTCATTATGCCACCGCTTCGTTAGTGCCGGCCGGCGTCGGGATCATCGTCGGGGAACAAAGAACGCGCGCGATCGACGCCGAGTAATTTGTCTGAGGCTGAGACCGCGAAAGATTCGGCAGTTCGCTGAACAAAGCTCACCGCTCGTCGCGTTCGCGCGCCGCTTCCGGCGTCGCGCAGGACGTGTGTCGACACCGGGTAAAGGAAAAAATTGC
This sequence comes from Ceratina japonica, assembly GCA_019453355.1. Classification (NCBI taxonomy): domain Eukaryota; kingdom Metazoa; phylum Arthropoda; class Insecta; order Hymenoptera; family Apidae; genus Ceratina; species Ceratina japonica. The sequence goes on along the minus strand of SMSR01004018.1, from coordinate 20,028 downwards.
GCGCCACCGCATCACGCGATTTCTCTCAGGCGACCAAATCGGAAAATAACAATCGCGTTCGACGCGTTTGAGGGGCGAGCCACGGTCTAGACGACGCGACGCGACGTCTCTCGACGAATTATCGACGAATTGGAAATGGGAATTTAATTTCCCGGTTTCGTCGAGCAACTCGTTTCGATTTCACGAATTACGTATCGAGCCGTCTCCCTGTTATAGCTGTGCATGGTTCTTTCTATTAATAAAACTTTCGATGCTGTTCACTCCTTCACCGACGCAGTTCGAATAATTGAGTATGTAGTTAAATTCATGTTTTAAACTATATTAGAAAGATTTAATATGATTAAAGATGCTATTGTTTCATTTCACTCGTGAATATTTGTCAAGGATATCCATATGTATGCATTCACATATTTTCATCGTTGCATTGACATCTGTAAAAACGATGTCAATCCTTACTTTTTGCCTGACGGAGACAAAAATTGGATGCATTTTTTTTCGTCAACCGCGGTGCGTCAAAAGTCCGGTGCAGCGGATTGTAATTTGCATAAACGGCGAACGCGCGCACGCACGTGCAATCATTGCGAAAGGAGAATCGGTGAGATAAGCCGACGGGTCCGCGATCATAAACTAGAAACTTACGCAATCACAAGTTGGCAGAAGTCTACCGGGAACGGGCGCGGCTGAAACTCATAAAACTACCGTAATTGTAAAACACGAAAGGGCGGAGGCGGAGTCCAAAAGCGGTGGGTGGCCACCGTATGCTGCGGGGCTCAAATTGTGATGTATTTCACTTGTTGAAATGGTTAGGCTCCCCTAGCGTTCAGCCGCGTTGCCGCTCGCTGCCCCGCAACTTTCTATGGGGATTGAAATTATGATGTCAGACGAGAAGAGCATATTCTCATAAACGCGTAAAGAAGAGAAATATACTTTTTAGCCATTTATGTACATTTCCGATGGGAATTTTTAATTAGCATTGGCTTTTTAACGATTCAAGATTAGTATATCATAGTTTACAATTTTGTTCCCGCTCATAAGCCGGTGACACGATCGACCATTAGTTATTTTCGTAATACGTGATTCTTTATTTATTGATTCTATTAAATTACGAATTCTTTACTGAGATTGAATGGATTTATTCCATTACTTCGGCGAAGGACTGATTTATTCAAAATTATGTGTAATAATATAAAAGTATATGTAATCATTAAATTGATTGATTATCTGCGACAAAAATTCTTATTCGTCTGTTTTACGCATCAATGAATGCGTTTCAAAATATTAAAGGGAAATATATAATATTGTGATTAGTAAGGCAAATCTGTCTGTCGTTAGGAGTAATTTTTATATAACTACCAAATGAAGCCTCGAATATATGTTTGATTCTTGACTTTTATGTTATTTCGACCAATAGAAATACCTCTCAAAATCTTTCCTATCAGTAACCGAATAGCTTATAATGGCTTATATACAGGCACACATTTAATATGCTACTATGATAATAACGATATGAGGATTTTATATGACTAGATGAGGACCTTAAAGCTAAAAAGAAGAGAAACATGCAAAGAGAGGAGTAGAACGACGCGACGATGCGACCGCGTCATCACTGTTGCTAATCTCTTTCTTTGTGCCAAAGGAGGCACGTATTACATAGAGATGGGTAGAAGATCTCAACGATGCGATTTTTCTGATCACGATCAAAAGCTGTAAAAGAAAATTAAAGGACTAAATAGAACAAAATATAAAAAGATAAATCTCATCAACGCCAGCGATTCCTTTCAGATTCGTCGAATAAAGAAATGTAATTTAAATCAAACTTCATTTACAATTATTGAATTCAACTTTACAATAAATATTTAATTTGCATACGATTATCGATTTAGAATCCTTTTTTAAAAAGTCTGTTAATAAGTTTCTGAAAACTCTTCCGTAGCTTATGTGCAAAATGATGTAAGATTATAAAAGTTAATGAATATAGGAATATATTGCTATTTTGTAAAAAGTTGAAATATATATATGACGGTTTAAGAGGGAGTACTTGAAAGAAGTCGAATGATATCGATTGGACGGACCGCTTCGTTGGAAGTTCAAATCGTTTATATCGAGGCGAAAGATTCTCAAAGCACGATTTCTTTTTATTGGAAGTCGATATTCCTTTCCGGCCAAGTAGAAAGCGCCGATCTACTTTCTTCGCCAAATCTGACCGAAGGGATACGGCATCGCGGAGCAATGTCCATATCCTGTGCGCATTCTTGTTAATGTCCCGTGTCCTCATGCTTTTCGTTCGACTACTTTTATCGTAGCGTCGTCTATGAATGGACTACCTACACGCGATTACCTTAAGTCCGGGTGAATAAAAACATTTTGAAGCAAGAGTAAAGAATCTTAAAGGCCGAGTACCCACCAATAAAAATCAGCCGTGACAAAGGAGTTAAGATAATGCACGACGGTATAATAAAGCAACATGCATTCATCTTCATAAAGGAGTTTTATAAATACACGTTTACGTCCTGTGAACGAGAGGACAGTCGGTGTATAATAAAGTCTCTCATAAAGATTTGCAGACAGTATTGTTTCGACGTTCGTACACCGTCGATTCCTTTGAAGCGTCAGGTATAAAAGATATTCACTCGAAATTGAAGAGCGAAGTAAAAGATTAAAATCGCGATAAAACCACGAGGCTCGCCGTGAAAGGTGCGTATGAATGGATCGCGTTTAAGAAGATTTCAACCGCGTTGTAAGCACATAGTACGTTTAAAAAATTCATACGAACATTTACTCGGGAAAGTTCCGCGGAACTTAATACCAAGTATTCACCGGAATTACATATTACATACTGCAAGCGCGGAGCTTTTTCTCATCCGCAAAGCGGCCAGGCATTTAATGGTCAGGCACGTTTCATGCCAGCCGTGAAAGATTAAAAGGCTATACTCCCTTTTTCACGCGTTTGCCCGACGTCGCTCGATCAAAGACCGACAGGTTCCGTTCCACGATGCTCGCGACATGAATATTTCAACAATAATTTCTTCCGCCAGCTTCGCGTTCCGCGCGGAAGATAATTTTTTCCCATCCCACCTGTTCTAAAGAAAATTACGTTTCGCCGCTTACGCTTTGGTAATTGAACCGAACTTTCGCTAACTTAGATCGACTCCTCTTCTTTCTCCCAACGCAGCTGCGGTATATTATATCGACTTAGCCCTTAATACATGAGTGTAATAAAATTTAAAAACTTCATTATAAGTTTGGCCGCGTACGTCCCTCGGGATTATCGACCGGCTGATCCCCGGCATCTTACATTAAAATAAGTCAAGTTGAGTTGCTTATTGCAGCTGCTCGTTATAATGCCAGGGAATTGCAGGAATATAAATATAAATTAAATAATATTGTATTTTATAATAATAAATAATTTCAAGAATTTAATTAAAAAGTATAGACATTTTACATAGAGTGTTAGATACTTTCTTAAGTTAATTCACTCGTATTCCGTATCACATAATTAATCTACCACCGAAAGAGGAGAATCGTAAGTTAACGGACAGAGCAATAAATGACAGGTGTGGGACAAAAAGCTCTTGGTCAGAGTCCCGCGTTATTCGAGGGAGGGAAACGAGGAATTCCGAGGAACAGTTTCACGAGAAGAAGCGCGGCAAAGGAAATACGCGGGGACGAGTTACCGCGAAAAGGGGAAATCAGATCGGGAAGAGCGCACTTATTCCGAAAGAGAGGAGGGCGACCGAGTTCAAAGCGACGACGAAGAGATAGGACGAGGAATGCTCCGGTGAAAATAATAGACTCGAATACGTCTTCGGTCGTGATCGTTACCCTCTTTCGCTGTACACCATTCAGCCCGGTCGCAAGTTTTGTTTCCCCCCGAAGCTCCACCGAATCACAGTTGTTTTGGCACTTGGCCTGCATACCCGCTGCCGACAATCTTACGTTTCTGCACGAGCTAAGAGTTTATCCGATAAGCAGCCGAGACGCGGGTTCAAGGATTTTTAATGACCCCAGTCTCCGGCTCCGGTGGCAAATTAAATGTTTGCTCGCGCCAAGCAATCGTGCTGCCAAATTAAGCATGCGCTGAACACCGTGAAACTCCTCTATCGAATTGAATATCTTGGCATTGCTGCGTCGATTTCGACTAAATTTTTAATCAAGCAAACGTTGTTGCACCTATTTTTACTTCATGACTGCATAAAAGCATGGTACCCGTCCGACAAGAAATTACGTCTTCGTATTTATGTGTCGAAAACATGATCGCAGAGGGCTTCGTAAGCTTCGGCTTAGAAACTTGCTCGTGGTTTTCGTCGAGTTCGTTACTTGTACCTGTCCCAACGCGAATTGACCGAGCAAATGGGACGGCAAAATGAAAGATTAGCTGCGCGGGTGCGACAATATCCCCAAAGGAAGGACACCCTCGAACGGTTCGGAGATCCAGGTCTTGATAACCCCCGACGCGGCCGCCGATCCGCCAAGAACCTTAGACGCGCGCTCCAGAATTATTTAGTGGTGCGTAAGCTACGGGGTCGCTGCGAAGCAAGGTTAATGGCTTCGATTCCCAGTAGTACGTTTGCCCGGCTCTCGAACTTGCCCCGTTACTTCATCGGTTCCCCGGCCACGAGTCGCGTAAATAATGCATAATGTGGCCTTTGCGCAGTTAAGCCGCTTCAGACTTGGTGCCTGTTCCATCGAAATTTACCGAATCGCCCCGCGTTATTAAACTTCAAACGGTTAGTAAGAGCTTTTGTAATCTTGTACCGATATCGGTTCCAGGGGGATTCGAAATATAAAGAGAAACGTTGTGGTTTTTGATAACAAGAGTTGCATTACGGTTCCCATTATTTATTCCTACAAATTCCGCTTGAATTACTATTATATATTAATTATAACTGTCGTTAATGCTGTTTGAACAACGAACGTCGTTGCATGCCTGACAAATGTAGAACGATGGTTCTCACCCGGTCAGGCAATTTAGTTACGGTTCATGAACAGCCGATGTTTAGGATAAATATGGAAATTGCCTTGGTAATTTAGCGATTATCGAGCGCGCGTTATTTAATTGGGTGCCGGTTCAATGCCATATACGCCGCAGGGACCGCAGATGGTGGCCGTTTGGTTGCTAAACGTCAAATCCACCTCTAACTCTGGGCGACCGTCATGTTCGTTAAAGGCAACGGTGTCCACACGTATGGAAACGCGCACAGGGAAGCCTGTATGTGAAAACGGCTGCGCCGGATATCGGAGTCCCGCAGTGCAGTGGACCTTCGGCGAACGGACAGGCTTTTCGACCGGAGGTCCGGTCGACCAACGCGGCCGAATTCTCGGCTGCGCGAAAGAGAACGGGGCTGCAGGTGAACGCCAGCGAAGGTGTGTAAATGCCGGAAAAGCAAGGGGAGAACGCCGAACCGATCGGGAGCATTCGGCATTAAACGGTCTCAATGGCCTGGTAACATTTGCGCCGGGATCGATTGAATTCTCTCCGGGTTAAAGAGGAACCGATACTTTTTAGCACTCGTTCGATTGATAGCTACAGCCTATTATTTGCCAAACAGATTTTGGCTTTCAATTAAGGCGGTGTGAGTCTTTCGATAAAAACAATGACAAAGCACTTAAATTTTAATTGTTATTAAATTTTATGTTAATTAGACGTTATACAGAATTTTAAACAATTTTGCGACGTCAAACTTTTGTCGGAAATCTTATGACTCATACAACTTTAAGTCGGATATTACTAATGAGAAGGTTAATGGCTTTGTAATCCATTCATAATTTGATGTTCGATCGACGTTGGTTAAACGGAAACGATCAATAGTGTAATGATTGTCCACGTGATCCCACAAGTGGGCTAGAAAGGAGCTGCATTTGATGACGATTGTTTAAAATTTGAAAAGGGAAGAAAAGGTAGGTGTGCGCGATACAGCACATGGTGTAGGAGTTAGGCAACGCCGTCGGCCAAAGGAGCATTATATTATGTGCGATGCGGCTAAATTGAATTCTCGCGCCGTCGCTTCGCCGGAAATAATATTATGTTTTATGTGCCCGGCACCCGCGGAACCTTATTGGAATCCCTTAATAGGAATTTTTCACATTTTCCGCCCGTTCCTGGCGAATAAGACCAGCGAGACGCATCAGCATCCATTGGCACAGATTCCGATGCGCCAGAGGCAGGAAAACAGGAGAAGGGATCGGTCTCTCTCTCTCTCTCTCTCTCTCTCTCTCTCTCTCTCTCTCTCTCTCTCTCTCTCTCTCTCTTTCTCAATTTCTCTCTCCCTCTCTCTCTCTCTCCGTGTGCAAAATTGAACGAGAGGGGACAGATGGATGGCGGCGGAAGGGATGGTAGACTGCCCCTGTTTGCTTTTGCTCTTTACTTTTTCCCACGGTGATGGAAGCAAGGAAAATTCCAACGCCGCCAGCAGCACCAGCATTCAGCCGCCGCTATCAGCTTCCACCACCACCACAATCGGGCACGCCACCGTCGACGCCGCTACCGCCATCATCATCGCGCCCGCAACTTTTCCACTACCACGTATAAAAAGCTCCGGCGCGGCAACGGGAAGGGAAGCTTCCCGGTTCTCGAGATGGCGCGACACGGTGCACAGACGACGCTCGATAACACTTCAGAGGACGAAGTTAATTCCGTCGAGCAACTGCATCCGCGCCTCGGCTCCGTTGAACGCCGACGAACATTTGAATTTAATGACTGGCCCCTCGGTTCGGTTTCTCCTTATTTGTTCTCGCAGCGGCTTTTTATACCGCCCATCTTCATCTTTGATTTTTCCGCCGAGAAACGAGGTTATCGTCTACTCGCGGATGCCTCTCTTTTCAGTTAGAAACCGTACTTCTATATGAGACCTTGAACCGTGCGCCCTTCATTACTTTATAATCCCTTTGTTAGGTTCCAGAGAGGTGAAAATAAAAACGAAGCCGAGGCATTTGGTTGGTATGAAAAACATTTCTAGACAAATTAATTTTCAATAATAATTCATCGTATCATTTAAATAAATGAAACAAATTATAATTCAGAATTTAATCACGGGAATTACAAATTCTACAGACGAATTATAACCAATATTAGATGAAAGTATCAAAACGGTATTATGAATATTTTGATATTTTCCAACTGAAGCATATTTGAACGGAATAATATTAAAAAATTGTAGAATAACATCAAGCCGGTCGATCGATGCATCATATAATATGACTGGGGAAAATTGATAGTCAAGCGAAAAAAAGAGTAATAAATTAATTATTATGCACGTATAAAAACGATGATCGCATCGTTTGAATATCGTCATTCAGGATACGAGCTCGGGGGATTTGCGGAACGGATATTTCAGACGTGTGCGTCGCGCGTGCTTTGAGCAAGCTTCCTGGTCGCGTGCAGCGCACGAAACGTTTTTGCGGTTAAATTCGCGATTCCAGCATCGCAAACAATGCGTGAGCAACGAGACTCCTAAACGATCCCATGACCCGTTCGTAACTGGAATGTGAATTTTTCAGGCTACTCCCCGCAATGTTTGCACTCCACTGCGGCAGGCACGTTCGACGCGCCGCTGTTCACGCCCGTTATCGATCTCACGCGAAACTTTTTGCGCGAAGTTTAGGAATTGTAGCAGCGCGAATATCCCAGGCCGATTTTATCGCTGCCACGGTCTTCGAGGGCCTTCGCAATATCAATAATGAGTTACACGATTAATAGAGCAAATTGAGTTGTATAAGATAATAGGTACTAATTAGAATTCCATGTTCCTGTGACAGCAAAAGATTTACGTCAATTTCCGATAATTTTTTTATGTGAATCTTCAGTGGACTCGTCTATTATGATACATAAAATTCTTATAATACTAATGTGTTTTATATACCTAATTAATATATGCTTTAGGTAAAACGAATTTGCGAAACGAGCCATATAAGATATTCTAATAATATTAGATTATCTGCATTGCATACGGTTAAAAACGAATTTCCAGAAATATTGATACAAAGAATTGTCACACCTTGCTTGCTTAATCCCAGATTTATCTAAACGTTTGATACTGAAGCGCGCATCCAATCTTTGTTTTATTATTTATTCATGAAAATAATGATTCGTGCTCGACGGATTTCAAAATAATGATAAAATTATCGTTCGCATCTCCCACTTGAAGCCACTTCGATAATGCATTGTTTTTAAATTCCAAACGGTACTTTCATGTTTCATAACGTCAAACGTTCGTTGAAATTAATCCGCAGTGATCACAGTGTTCGCTTTTTCAACGTCTGTTTCGTTCAATTTTGTTTGTATATCGTTTCAATGGCAATTTTAATCCTTGACATTTGCTATAAAGAGGATGGCTACGATTATATCGAATGATGCTCACAAATCTAAAAAGTATTTAGCGAATAGATTAAGCGTGATTTTGACACGCATCTTTCTTGTGAAACGTTGAATCAGAGTGATAAAGCATCTCAAACGTCGCATACGCCGTGGATGAACTCTTCAACTAACAACGAGCTGTTCGCCAAAGGAACATCTTTAAATACATTTGAATCTCATTCGAAGCGCGGAACGTTTTCGCGGTATCTGTACCTATAACTGTTATGACTGCAAACGTTTATGCTAACGCGATCCGGTAACTCACCGCCGACGATAACCGACGAGGATTTTACGTATACTGCTAATGAAGATAAACGTTTATTTGCACCCAACGCGTCTTTTTATGATCAAACATTCGCGGTTGTATAATAATAATATATTGTTATTTAGTTCGGTAAGCAAAGTATTCATAAGATGTGTAAGTATCATTATGGTGGATTTGAATATTTGCAATTCAGTCGATATTACGTGAATAAATGGTTATTGCATGATACATTCAGCAATAATTTGATTATAAGTTCTGAAACGTAATTTTGATTGAAGATAGGGAAACTTGGTCTGACTAATGTCGGAGAAACTTCCCCGAATATGGGCTTAATACTGACTATTACTACTGACGCAGAACTAATTGATCGACTTGTACATCAAAATATACTGTTAAATTAATTAACCACCGATTAAATTAATTAACTGATAGTGTTATTGAAGGTTAATACTGTTTGATTAAAAAACAGAAGAATATTCACAAAATACTTCTGATTAAAATTGTGATGTAAATATGCTTATTAATTTAAACATACTGATTTTAAAAAGGTTTTTTTGTCACAACTTTCTACAGAGTCTTTTCTTCAATTTTCGAGACTGGGATCTTAATGCACAAAAAAATATTAAATGAAATGGTGCGATTGATACGCAATCGAACCTTATAAAAGTTGGCCTTTCATG
>SMSR01003988.1:9328-19741 GCA_019453355.1 Ceratina japonica | reverse complement strand
ATACTTAATTACTTCCCATTTTCATCGGCTTGAACGTTTTATCCAATGTTATATACGGTAGATAATTAATTACATTACATAAGATTCTCATCTCTTTTTTGTCAAATTACTATCTGTCTCCGTGTGAATTAAGTAAAATCTAATTTTTGTTTCATTCTAGTGGGTACATCGCAACGACTCAATTCGAGCCGACGTATGCTCGACAAGCGTTCCCATGTTGGGACGAGCCGATATTCAAGGCAAAATACAACATCAGTATCAAGCACGATGATAATTATCAGGCGATCTCTAATACGGAGATAATAAACAAAGAGAAAATAGGAGATAACATGACGATGACTTCGTTCAAACAAACACCACTGATGTCTACTTACTTGGTAGCATTCGTGATAAACGATTATGAATTTAGGGAAGATAAAGATGGAAATTTCAGTTATAGAGTGTGGGCAAAACATAGTGCAATAAGGCGGGTCTTCTACGCTTTGGAGATGAGTAGGAAACTTCTAGAGCAGCTGAATTCGTACACGAATATTTCATACCAGACACACATGCCAGACAAAATAGATCTAATCGCGGAGAAAGATTTCGCGGCCGGCGCCATGGAGAATTGGGGTCTCGTGATTTCCAAGTACGTAGAAGTGATGAATTTCGCTCCAAGTAGAGATTTCCCGATCAAATGAACGATTAACGAGAGATAAGGAAACTCTTGGTATCGAATTATAAAAATAGTTATGACTCTTGGTTTCGTCTAATAAATCACTCGATCAAATTGTACCATCGAATCGTGGATTGCTAATTTATTGTCATTAATAGACTGCGGATTTTATGCGTTTACATAGAAAAATTAAATGTGCCAGAAATATAAAGAATAGAGGTATTACTGTCAATCCCGTGCGTGATTGTGTTTAAGGTTTCGAAGGGAAAAATGATGTCAGAAGTAGGATAAATGAAACCACTTAAATCGTCTCCAAATAGCGTGTAATTAACTTCACCAATTTTCTCTTTCGAGATCGGANATACTTAATTACTTCCCATTTTCATCGGCTTGAACGTTTTATCCAATGTTATATACGGTAGATAATTAATTACATTACATAAGATTCTCATCTCTTTTTTGTCAAATTACTATCTGTCTCCGTGTGAATTAAGTAAAATCTAATTTTTGTTTCATTCTAGTGGGTACATCGCAACGACTCAATTCGAGCCGACGTATGCTCGACAAGCGTTCCCATGTTGGGACGAGCCGATATTCAAGGCAAAATACAACATCAGTATCAAGCACGATGATAATTATCAGGCGATCTCTAATACGGAGATAATAAACAAAGAGAAAATAGGAGATAACATGACGATGACTTCGTTCAAACAAACACCACTGATGTCTACTTACTTGGTAGCATTCGTGATAAACGATTATGAATTTAGGGAAGATAAAGATGGAAATTTCAGTTATAGAGTGTGGGCAAAACATAGTGCAATAAGGCGGGTCTTCTACGCTTTGGAGATGAGTAGGAAACTTCTAGAGCAGCTGAATTCGTACACGAATATTTCATACCAGACACACATGCCAGACAAAATAGATCTAATCGCGGAGAAGGATTTCGCGGCCGGCGCCATGGAGAATTGGGGTCTCGTGATTTCCAAGTACGTAGAAGTGATGAATTTCGCGATCAAAATGCAATGGGCTTTGTCGTGATGTGACGGGCTCGAACACTCCAAGTAGAGATTTCCCGATCAAATGAACGATTAACGAGAGATAAGGAAACTCTTGGTATCGAATTATAAAAATAGTTATGACTCTTGGTTTCGTCTAATAAATCACTCGATCAAATTGTACCATCGAATCGTGGATTGCTAATTTATTGTCATTAATAGACTGCGGATTTTATGCGTTTACATAGAAAAATTAAATGTGCCAGAAATATAAAGAATAGAGGTGTTACTGTCAATCCCGTGCGTGATTGTGTTTAAGGTTTCGAAGGGAAAAATGATGTCAGAAGTAGGATAAATGAAACCATTTAAATCGCCTCCAAATAGCGTGTAATTAACTTCACCAATTTTCTCTTTCGAGATCGGAACGTAGTCCAGTCTTCTAACCAACTCAGCTTTGTACTCAACTTAGATGCATCTAATCGCAACCGAGTTTTGTTCGCAACTAACGCAACTAAGATTCGTATATAACTAATCAATGCAACCGACGGAGTCAAAGCTCAATCGATCAGCGCGGTCCCCGTCCCCGATCGCCGGAAAAAAGGACTGCCCTTTTCCCACTCCTACGCTCTTTGCATCTCGCCAGATGCCAAACCCAAGCGACTTTTCATAACTTTTTCTCGCGCCTCTTTCGACCCTCGAAAAGGCCTATGTTCTAACCCGGGCGCGGTCATTAACTGAAGGGCCTTATAGACCATGCCGGTCATAAATTTCTACTTGCGCAACTTTCGCCTGCGAACTGCTAAGTACGTGTCTTTTAAGTGTTCACGCTCGAACAGCTCTATCGCTCGGATGATACGGATGATACGCACAGTGTTTATAACTGATGCGCTAGGACGTCTGCCTACCGGAGTATACGACCCTAGACCGACCCGCGTTGTGCGGTTACCTCTTGATATCAGGTCACAAGGTTTGCCACCTTGCCCTGGATTTATCTATCAAATCGCGAAGTGAGCACATCGGTCTTATTGAACAAGTCACAAAGGGAGCACGTCGCTCCTTGCCCTGGGTCTTTTCGAACAGATCACAAAGGGAACACATCTCCTCTTTGCCCAGAATTTAGCTAACAGATCACAAAGGGAGCATGTCGCTCTTTGTCCAGGGTCTTCAACAGGTCACAAGGAAGCCTTATTGCCCCCTTGCCCAGAATCTCTCCCCATCAGTCCAATCGACCGGAGGAGAGGGAAATCGGCTCCGAGCGATCCTCTCGATCGTCATGCCCCTTGACGTGTTGGTAACAGGAAGTGACATGCAAAAACTTGAAGAACTGAGAATGTTTATTACAGACCACAATTTTTAGAAGTTAAAAGGATTTTCAACGTAGATTTCGTTTTTTAAATTGACAACACAAATGTATTTCGTATAAAAATCCGCAGTTTTAATAATGATTGATTTTTTAATTTTCTACTTACAATAACACGAGTGCACTCTATCCACGTTCTAGTCCTTATGTATTTAACATTTACTTATAATGTAATATTCCAAGTATCATGCTTGTTTCTATGGTCCAATCTTTATACAAAATCAATGAATAGATTTCATTTGAGCAGCTCTCTTGCGTTATCACGTCGTTCATAGTAGTTTTATATATATTTCTAATCATTTTTAGTACTCTTCCTCTTACCCTCAGTGTTTTTTTCTTTTTCATCATTAGTTCCGGGTTCACCATATCGAATGCAGTTTTAAAATCGACAAATGCAACACACTATTTTTCTCCTTTCTCTTTCAGTTTCTTTTCTATTACCACGAACCAGAAGTTTTCTTGCTGCTCTGATTACCATATCTTCCAAGCTCTTCCTTTCTTTTAACGATCTGTCATTCATATTCCCATTTCACAATTTTTTTACTAGCTCCTCTTATTTCTCTTTCTTTTTAGTCTTCCATATTCAGATCCACTTTCTCTTTTTTTGACATTCTGCCAGTTTTCATTCTCTCCTACTTATGTTCGAAGTGTTAGCACTAGTAGTAGATGATCCGATTCCGTTCTGTCCGATCTCGTGTAATAGGAACTATACTTGAATCTTTAATATAATACTGGTTTAGATAAAAAGTGTAGATGTCACAATGGTCACTGTCCGCTAAATCTAGTCGTTAACAATGTGGCTAGACACCTCTGAACTCGAATTTTTATTTCAGAGAACGTACTCTCCTTTACGATGACATGAAGTCCTCAACCGAGAGGAAAATGACAGTACTCAAGATTATCGCTCACGAGTTGTCTCATCAATGGTTTGGTAATCTCGTCACCCCGACATGGTGGACATATATATGGCTGAACGAAGGATTCGCCACGTATTACCAATACTACATTGCTCGCCAGGTAAATATGATACTCTAATTCTTCTTAAAACAGACACTTGACATGAGATTTATAAATGTTCGGTCATTTGTTTATTCAGCTGTTGCTATCATGGTGTAAATACATAAGGTGTGTTACGACGTAACTGATGGGAACTGACAATCACATACTCTTTCTTGTAACAGCTATATTGCCTTATTAATTATTTGTATTTTTCCTTAAAAGGACGGAAGTTAAGGAGTATTGAAAATGAACATTAATTTTTCATTTAAAAAGTCTAAATGACAATTTGTGCATTTATTTAAAAATGTAAAAAATAACATACTTAACCCTTTGCACTTCTTTTTCGAGTGTAACTCGATGTTAGTTTTCATCATAGGGACTCCTACGTCACTCGACATTTTTTTATTCTTTATCTACTGAAACGTTAGCGTTAGACCCGTGTACGTCGAATTACGTCTATACAATTCAACGTAACGACGTAATTCGTTGCATGTATTATACATGACGTACGTCATTAACGTCGAAGTCGAAAGTGGAAATGAGGAAAGAATCTTATTTATTAGTTAGAATCAAACGTAAGTTCCACAGATATTAATTCCATTTAGAGTTTCAGATTGCTTAATATAATTATCAAACGAAATTGTTACAAATAAGTATCAATCAAGGAACTGGTCATTGAAGTAAATTTCAAATAAAACACGTAAATAGTAGAGAGTTGCTGGCAAGAAAATTGAAAAATGATTCAGAGTTCAATGGGTTAAGAATTATCAGCTTTTAAATTGACGTTTTCCTGTCGCACTAGTTTTGCTGCAACACTGGGCCCTTCAGAAATCGATGGTAGGAAATATTCAATTTTTTAGTATTATCATTCTAATTTTTACAGCTTTTAACAGGGAAGCCTAGCATTTTTGCCATTTTAATCAGGTTTCATTTTTGAAAATAATAAGTAGTAATTTCTCGATATGGTTGTACGGGATGCGCAGTAAGTGAGAAAAATGGTATCATCGGGAGGACACACCTTACGTATTTCTATTATGATTGCTATCACTGTCAGGTAATAATTCTGTTGAGAAGGATATCCTCTCATAAAAGCTAAATCAGTTAGTAACAATTTTTGCTCTCTAACGTATCTTCTTATAATTCCACAAACTTTCTAATTTAACATGATACAGTAATAAGTCAATGAGTACAAATTGGGATCCGAACAGAAATTGGAACATTTCAATTTATATTTAATAATAATAATGCACTACATCGATGCAAGATTACTTGTAATGTCCCAATTTCTGTTCACGTCACAATTTCAGCTCACTAGCTTAAAATGATGTATAAAATTACAGTAAAATAAGCCAATGAGTAGGGTTCGAAGTTATAGTCGTTTCTCGCATTTGAGTGCGTTCCACAGTTCCGCGTTCCTCATTCATATTATTTTAGCATGATACAGATTCTCTAAGTTTTATACTTCATGCTTGAAAAAGAAGTGAGAGATCAGAAAAGTTCGAATTTTTTTATATTCTTTAATATTTTCTTGTTCCCTTTGTGTTTTATTTTGGGTCCTTAGTCATTAGTACACGAAGTATAAATTTTAAATATTTTTCACCGAAGTCAAGTTTCAATAGAAAATGGCTGAAAACGGTAGAGAGGTCAAATTTAAGATTATGAATAAACAATTGAGCTTTTATTAAATCACGTATTACATAATTATATTATCATTTGCAAATTGTCAGATAATTGTACTTACAAGTAAAGCAAAATTTTGCAATAGAGAAGAAGTATTACTTATATCGTTAATTGAAAATGTATGCAGCGATCTCTTAAACATCGTTTGGTGATTCTTGTACGAAATAATTTTGGTATCTTGACGTCTTCTAACACATTTTCTAATCCAAGTTGATAATCAAGTTGATTTTCGTAAGAATCTAGTAACATAAATATAAACTATTGATGAAAACTTATTCGTACAAGCGTAGATATTTGTATTCTATTAATAGCTATCATTGCGCTCTACTACACTAATATCTATTATTAATTACATCATGAAAAAATACAAAAATTTAGTTCAATTTCATATTTAATCTTTAATTATATAATAAATAGCAATATTTTGAATTTTATACGTAAATAAATATTACGTGCAATTTCGTACATTATTGAAAATAAACAATTGTACCTCTATCTCTTCCATGCTGAAAATTACCGCTGCACAAACACTTTATATGTACTTATTTCGTAGGCTTGAACATTCCCACTATTTAACTCTGCGTCAATCACACTTCTTTTTCAAGCATGAAGTATAAAACTTAGAGAATCTGTATCATGATAACATAATATGAATAAGGAACGCGGAACGGAGGGACACGCTCAAGCGCGAGAAACGACTATAACTTCGAGCCTAAAAGTTGTGCCGTGAACAAAAATTTGGTAATTTACTATAGTATCGTTTAAGAAACAAGTTGTATAAATCAAATAATCTACAGTCATTACTACCTACCAAGTCTAAATATAATTTTCAATACGGCCATTCATTATGAAATTATAAAATTCAGATAGCGCCTGAATTGCGATTAGACCAAATGTTCGCCGTGGAAAGTATGCAAAAAGTCGCATTCGTTGCTGACGTGCCCATGAACGTACGTCCTATGAATCAGAACGTGACCACTCCTCTACAAATCAGAGGACTCTTCGACAGCATCGCTTACCAAAAAGGTAAAGAAAACAAATTGGCCGATATCACCCAAAAGCGAAATTTCTGTTTCAAAAATTTTCTTCAGTCTTCATTCAGTGTTATTAATTCCTTGCCAATTTATTTAATATTCAACGAATTCTTTCCACACTACATTGCACTTACTTCGATAGAAAACATAAATAATTATTTGTATGTCTTACAGGGGCTTCTGTTCTTCGAATGATGGCCTACTCCATGACGGAAGAGGTTTTCCGTAAGGGCGTGTTATACTATCTGAATAGCCAGTACGTATCTTTTTTTTCCCCGTATAAGACAATTTTTTATTAAAATAAAATAAGAAAAACAAATATTGGATTGTTCAGAAAGTTAGTTTAATTCCAAGGATTGATTGTTGACAAGATCAACGTGCAATGTACCTTAAATTAAAACGAATTTTGTCTTGATTGTCTGAAAAGTAGTTACTTAGTATTAAATGTCGCGTATTTTGCATTATTTTTAGAGGCAGAGTGTACAAGTTGCACGAAAGACAAAATGAAATTGCAATGCAAAATGAAGTTGAATGGAACAAAATAGCACGGATATAAGTCAATAAATGAACCGTTTATTTTGAAAGTGGCCATTTATACTGAAATTGAGATACTTAACGGTTTGTGTTTGAATGCAATTAAAAACAAACGTACAGGATACCGACGAGTCATACTGCTTAAGTTTATCTAAAGGAGTTAAAATTACAGTTCCTATTAAAATAATGGCAATTATTAAGTGAATACTATGCGTTTTCTTACCAAGAATGGAGTTAAGCCACTTTCAAAATTAACAACCAGATTCGTTATAAAATTTGAAAGTGTCGAAGTTCATTCAACATAATTTAAAATGCTTCAAATTGAAGAAAACAATACTCAATTTATTTTATATATATCTATAAAAAGCTTCAAAAATAATATTTATGCAATTCAGAACGTTTTTTAACTACATAAATTACAAAACAATTTACTGCTCATTTATACATATTTTGTGTATGTGAAAGGGATTTGAAGAAGTCATGATATTCCGGTGGTATAATCGTAGTAGGTCGATTATGTTGAAATGCGCAGCCCTAAAATGTTCTATAAAAATCAGGACATACTTTCTTCTCGAACCCAATACCTCTGAACGATAATAGTTAAACAATTCTTTGTACTACCTATTAAAATTTCTTCCACTTGCATCTGCTCTTTTTCAACTTCTATACTCTTTTCCTTACTGTTTCACACTAATAACTAATGACTGTTGCAGCGCGTTCGGTAATGTGGATTCGGAAGATCTTTGCAATTGCCTCCAAAAAGCCGTAAACGAGAGTGGGATTCATTGGCGTGGGACCGTGAATCATATAATGCGTAATTGGATGGGGGTGCCGGGATATCCGTTGTTGTCAATTAAAAGAGCCTCTGGGGGCTACCGAATCGCACAAGAACGTTTCGATACCGAGACGACATGAAGTAAAGGATTCGTTAGCCGTCTATGGTGGATACCCATTACTTTCGTCGAAGAAGAGAATCCCACTTTCAACACCACGACTCCCGAGTACTGGTACAATCCAGACGATCTATGTCAATCCACTATGACGATACCTACGCAAAGTGTTGGATGGGTCGTTTTCAACACACAGCAAACAGGTACGTTGCATACTTTTTTAAAACATTCGAAATGAATAAATAAGAAATTTAATTTTTAATTGTACGTTTAGGAGTTTTGATATGAGAACAATTACGCGGCTCAACGAAAAAACATTTCTTCATTTCTTGCAATATCTGCCATATGATTCTTATAGAGTTCTTGATATAAAAAACAAGAACAGATTTATTCTATTTATTATGACAAATAAAGAAATATTGTCATAAATTCTTCATTGACAGATGTGAGAGTTCTGAAAGTATTCAGTAAAAATTCAGAAATAATTGTAAACAGTTATTTTGTTTTCTTCAACTCTAACTGTAAATCTACCCACCCACGGCGCAAGTTGTCGGCACTCGTACGGCTCCCGATTTACGGCGAGTTCGCAACAATTTACAGCAATCACGTGAACTACGATGTAGAAAATTGGGAACTGTTGATGAAAGAGTTGAAAGAGAACAAGTCGTTTGGTCCACTAGTAAGGCAAATATTCTGTTCCAAAATGTTCACTTAATATTATCTCTAATTATACTTCAAACTTTGAAGTGCTAAGAGGCTAGGGCAGTCACGTAACTTCTTTTTTTCAAATTTTTCAATAAAATGTTGACGTTTTTTCCCTATTTTATCGATGACCAGAGAAAAATAGTGTAAGTTTGTAATATGTAGTTTACGGGCCTACTTTTTTCGCTATTATACGAGTAGATTTTCGAATCATCGAATGTCCCTTTGAAAAGACGAAAGTTGATTCTCACATGTCTATTTTATAACGCTCATATTAAATATCAGCACATTGAGATTGAGTTCTGAATAAAAAAATATTATACCAGTGAGAACTAAAATAAATAGTTACTCATAATAGTTGAATAAGAACTAAATTGAGTACATTTTCTACGCTCAGTCTCGTTATACTTCTCGTACTTATTTATTCAGAATTTAGTGCTTTATTGAAAGTCGAGAAAAAATATTGGACACATTATTTAAATAACTGTAGGTGCCCCTTATATCTCGACAAGGAATGAAAAAGGCAATAAACAGATCACAATGTTTCCCTTGGAGCCATACAACAGCTGTTTAAACATTTTTATCCTATAACAAATATCTTAAGAATTATTCGAAGTCGTTACTCATCGAGTATTATCGAAAGTCGCCTCTCTCCATCTCTTGACTAAAAAATGAACTCCCTCGACTTTCTACTATCGTTGTCCTCACTTTCCCGAAAATCACACACTTTAAGGACGTTCTCTTGGCGCGCGCGCGCTCATAGTGCGCTCATTCTAAACTTACTGTTAACCCACGCGGTTTGCTTCATTCAAAGCACGAAATAATTGAGTGTCACTGCGCTCTCTCGTTCCGCCTTACCTGCGCAGAAGCACAAAATTAATCCTTCTGCGTCTTTTTTCGCGACTTGACAACGTTTCATTTGTAAGACCTTAGAGTACTTTCCATCTGTCACTTCTGTCAGTATAAAGGTTATAAACATAACCATTGTATTTGAAGTTGACGCGGTGCAAATATAATTAAAAAAATGTCATTTAGAAGTAAATATGATTATTGAATAAATCATAATCTTGTTTTTTAAAGCAGTAAATAACCGACGCGACTATGGGTTTGTATGTGTGTGTAGATGTGTTGGCGTACGTATACAATCATGTGAACACATCTACACACATAACGTTGCCAAATCTCTGCGCTTTCTCGCATTAAAGTTTGAGCGAGCAAAACACGTTTATGTTTGGATTGTTATATCTTGAAAAAAAGGGTCGCTTGCCTATATGAATAAAATCAATAAATGTTTCTGACACCTTCATGAATAACATACTTTATTTGCAGCCATAATTTGTTAAAACTCGCTTCACAATAAAGAGAAATGTCACCGTAAGAGGGCTTTTCCCATAACAACCAATGTTAAATTTCGTAACTTTCAACATTGAATATCTCGAAAAATCATCCCGCTTGCCATGTTAAGACCTTAACAACTATTGTTCAGGAGACTTAGAGGAACCTTTTCCCAAAGTTTGAAAATAAACATGTTAGTTTTGTAAAATAAGAGAACGTCCTTAAA
>SMSR01003958.1:0-34511 GCA_019453355.1 Ceratina japonica | reverse complement strand
AAACTCCCCTCGCTTAACAAGAAATTATTTTCGTCGAAACTTATTAAATCCAATTAGAAAATTGTTTAAATGTTAATATTAATCCCTTGCTCAAAGTCAATTTCACGCCCAGTAATTTTGAACTATCACTTCTTCTGCCTGTATTATTCCTACTCGGTTTTGGAAATATTAGAGACGATCGGATACAATTTCTTGTTTATCGCTAAACGTTTGATCGACCGGTGGAACGCGAAAGCCACTTCCGGATTAAAAGGCCGTTCAGTCGATGAAAATTGTTACGGAGGGTTGTGCCTCGCAACATGGAAAACTCGTAGGCTAAAGGCAGTGAGTTTTATCGCGAGCACGTGGGGGCTTCCTTAATTTTATGCGATTTTTTATCGACGCCTCGTAATATCGATAATGTAAGGCACTGCTGGTTCACCTCTCGCTTACATCCCGCCACGGCTCGTCGTACCTAGGTCGAGGGGTGGCTTATATCAAGTTATAGGAGTTTGAGAAATGATCGCCGCGTTCGTAGTCCGCGATCCTTTTTTTTTTCATCCTCCGATCGAACATAACCAACAACGCGTTTCGCAAGAGTTTTGTAACTTTGCCGTCGTGATCCGTTAATTTCCTACGGGAGTCGGTGAAGCGAGGATTCATCGAGCTCAAATTTGTCGCTTCCTGTTTCTCGAATCTATTATAAATTAATCAAAAATTTTATCAACGAAAATAATCTTTTCTGTTTTGGCTTCTTTTTAACGATACAGTGTTTCAATGCTCGGCATATTACTGCGTACGCAATAAAATTTATACAGCAATAAATTGTTCTACCTTTGTTTTTTAAGAATTCTTAGTCAATATTTAATTTTATTACATTTTTCAAAAACTGTTTGCTAGTGTTAGTACTGCGTTAATGTCGTCTGAAAAAAAACGTTTCTTCGTACTTGCGTAATGCCGAACAGGATAGCGTACATTTTTCGAGGAAGCAAAAATTTCTTAAAGATATTTTTTCCCCTACCGAGAAACACGTTTCTTCGACATTCCCCGAAGTGTGGAAGTAAATCCTAAAGACCGGTAACACTCACGCCTATTACGGCCGCCCTTAAGCAATTTTCTCGATTGGAAACTGCATAGGCTTTCGCAATTCCTGGAAACGTTTAGTTTTCATTTCCCTAGTTAAGTACTAACAAAGCACCACCACTCCCATTATCGTAACACTCACACACGTACACAAACACACAGACACCGGCGCAGTTATCCTTCCGCGCTTTGTAGTCTTGCACTAAAGGCGTGCGATTCTTCGAAAGGCTTTAATTAAAGTCGTACCCGTTCAGTTTCATCTCGACCCGAGAACGGAGTACTTCTTATCTAATAGAGAAACGGACTGAAAATTTGATTACGATCACAAAAACGTTCCCGTTCGAAAGTCTTATGATAATTGAGGGATTTGTAATAAAAGTAACTCTCGTCAAAATTTACGATTTAATTAGATACTTAGTCCTCCTGCGAAAATAATTACCTATTAATTGTGTGCAATAGGATGCATCTTACAGTAGGTATTTATAACAGTAAATAAAAAAGCTTAGAGATAGCGAGCAGTAGAGGAAATGGAAACAGGAGAAAGAATAGAAAAGGAAACAGTTGAAAGACTATTTTATAAGGTGAAATACGTCTTCCAGGAATCCGTTTAAAACTGTTTAGTCTTGTGGCTGTGCCGGTTCAGTTATAATGCTCATAGGTACGGTACAGCTTTTCTGAATACGTCGTTACTGGGTCGAGAAACCGCGAATATAATATTTAAACTACAGGTTTATGTTTTTACGGAAAAATTGTATTTGCCGGAAGCATTAAAATTTTCAGTTTATACTAATCTCATATAAATGATCGTAATATAAAAAACGTCGAGGAAAGCGATCATCATATTTTTCCTTACGACTTCTATCAATATTAATTTTGTTTAAAATTTTCTACACACATCGCTTAGGAAACTAATTCACCTTACTCTTCAATGAAATTCAATTCTGTTGATCCCATTTTAAGAAAGTTATGCGGTTTTACCTGGTTTTACACTTAACTGCATAGAAAAATGTGTTCAATGTATAAGAACGAATACAACACAAAAAATAAAATGTTTTTAAAGGATAAAAGAACCTTTTTTTAAACTCACATTGTAAACGTTTTGTTTTGCATACAAATCTGCAATCTAGATAATAATAACCTTTTATAACTCGAGCCGGTTCTCGCAAAGATTCAGAGCGCGGATAGTATTGCGCGTTAAAATTGCGCGTCCAAAGTGGATTCCCCAGCGTACCGCTTGATACACGAGAGGCCATTGTTCCGGGACTGGGAATTCTCGCGTATTTCCGTACCGGCAACCAACGCGAATCGGATTCGACGGATTCGTTTCAATTTTCTCTGCTGTCAGCTGCCGGAGTTCCTCGGAATCCGATGCAACGGGAATATCTGTCGGTATACCAACCGGTGCAATTGATCGTTATACTTCTCGTGTACAACACTACGAATCGAACCGTTGTTTCTTTGAAATACGAATAAGAAAGGGTTGATTTTCTAACACATTCGCTACCACCAAAACCTTGTAGAAGATGTACCGTTGAAGTCCACAAGTTTTGTACTTTTTTAGGGCTTATCGTCGGTTTACGAACCAGCGGGTAGTTTAAAACTCTGAAGAGAAGTTTTAGGATGTCTGTATCTAAAATGGAATAGTTAATATTTTGTAGCGAATCGAGTCGGTTCGCAACGACGGCCGGCATCGTTCGCAAGGAATTCCGCGGTGCACAGAAAACAATTTACTTTGAAGGCCACAAACTCTATTACCAAGCCAGAACGTGCTCGGCGAAATAATGACTTTCTCTAGCCCGGTGTCACAGCTCGCAGTTGCATCATCAAATGATTCTCGCTTGAATCATTTTCCAGCCGGTGGTGCACGGCCAAAGGTTATGTCTCAAGCTCAGTAGGTCATCGAAGATGAAACCACAATGACTCTGTTCCTTACATGGAATCTGCTCTGTAATTTTTTTCGTCCAAGCGTATCTAACTAACATAACTCAACGACTACGTAGTAAAAAAAAATGTACTATGGTAGTTGCGAGAAAATATCGGACACAATTAGAAACTGCATATTTTTCTCTCGAACACGAGAAAACGGGGAGCCTTTCAATTTTTTCAAGTGAAATTTATTACACAAGTGCGACTATTTAAATTTTAAGGACGTCAGCCAGCGACGCGTTAGAAGAATGAATAAAAAGGTTGTTGGAGGCGCAGTAGAAGGGTGTCTCTCTTGCGCGAGCAAAACTTTGGTGTCGGCACCAAGGCTTTCACCGTTCCTTCGAGGGGAATAGCGCGCACGGTGCCTCTTTTTATTTATGCCGGCCATTTTGCGGCACGACGGGACCGCCATCTTGTTTTTATAGCCACCCCTCGGGCAACGTCCTCCAACCTTCGTCGTTCCATCTGCATGCAGAGACAAATCCCCCCAGCAGTTTATCTTCAAAATTCTTTCCTCCTCTTTGTTCTGGATCCATGATAAAACAAACTGCGAATTGTTAGAATTGTCGATGAATAAGTGCTGATAGCAGAAGTATTAACATAGAACAAAATCTACTACCTACAATCGTGTCCATTAATATTCCTATCTATTCCAAAATTGAATAACTTTTTTAATATTGGACCAAACAACTTAATATTCCTTGTGCTAATAAAAAGCTTACTTAGATACATAAATAATATACTCAGAGCTACAAGCGAGATGTTTCAAATTTTTATTGAAAGCCTTTATGAAAAAGTTAAAACTCAAGCCTTCCACTTTTTTATTATTCAGGAGTTCGACGAAGAACAATTTTTTTCCATTTTTAATTACACATTATCTAGTAAGTTAAGCCGTAAAACGCTCTCAAGAATATAGTATGGTTTGATCTTATATTAAAAAATGTTCTTCAATTTTCAAATGGTCACGAATATTAATTGGAGTGACTGTCTGTTGAT
Organism: Ceratina japonica; assembly: GCA_019453355.1. Taxonomy (NCBI): domain Eukaryota; kingdom Metazoa; phylum Arthropoda; class Insecta; order Hymenoptera; family Apidae; genus Ceratina; species Ceratina japonica. Next base: position 30,527 of record SMSR01003958.1, on the reverse strand, counting down.
TTGAAACTGTAGATAAACATCTGCGATTTTATTCTACGTTTGATTAGAAATGTTAACATATCTTGCGCTGTTTTTCAATAAAACGTGACGTGATATGTGCTAGTATTACAAAATTCCCTTTCTCGTAATTCATTCTTTGAAGAGGAAGATTACGTATTTCCTTTATTTTATTCACGGCTGATCCGTCGATCTGTCCTGATTACGTTTTAAAGACGTTCTTGCTCCTCTCCAAACCACGAACCACTTTCTCTTAACTCGTATCCCTTTTCATCCGTTACTCTTCGTTCTCTTGCGCATTGAAGACTACCACGAATGTTACATTTAAGGGAAGGGTACTTTGAGGAGAAGAGCGACTGCAAGGGGAGCAACGGAGAAGACTCACTGTCGTCTCCGCGTGGACTGGTAATTATTTTTGGTACTCGGACACGTTAAAAAGGGAGATGTAATTTACAAGAAGATTTATCTTAAGTTTCATCGCACAAAAATGTCGAATGAAATACGGACACGTAAAAAACACAGTATTTATAAAAACAGGATCATTCTCAGAATAAATCTCTTTGATGTACCTTAATTTATTGAAGCAATAATTTTTTTGAGGCATAAATTCGAGATAAAGAAGGATACAAAATTGCGTAAAAGGAGTCTTATTAGCCGGTATTTAGCAATAACTGGTTCATTTTTAATTTCTCTTCGTTTTACGAGAAATCGTAATCGTTTCATTTTTTACACACGGTCGATAGTTTCACGTTGAACTGTTTCTTCGTGATAACCGCACGAAATTGAAATTTTATCAAACAGCATTTACGACTGTTGTAAATGTTACGGATAATGCGCGTGAACGAACACGTCGCGTCGCGTGTGTAATAAGAGTTATATCATTTTATTTTTCATGCAGCTATTAAACTTCGAAATTGAGATATTATCGTGTACGATATGTTCCATTAAAAGTAATTTAAATGTAAGTTACATACGCCCTGCATGTTCTAATTGGAAGTTTCTGCTACGAGAACGTTACGTTTGTATTAATAGAAAATTGATCCCAGTGTTTTTTTTGCCCGATTATCAGTTTCAAGAAATTCCGTCCCCTATGAGAATAATTTTCAGTGACCTAAATAAATGTCATTAAATAAAGTACAGTAGTTCTATTACTATAGGTACACGTTTTTTTCTTACGAACTTGTCGATGATCGACCTCACAGATTTCGTCCACTTGCTGTAATTCCCGACCGTGTGCACTTACCAAAGAGAGTAAAAATCCACGGTTCACTCGCGGCGATCGTAAGGTGTAAGGAATAATTCAGCTGAGACGAACGATTAATTCTAATTTACCCTGAGTTAGCAGACCGCCTTTTATGAACATTTTACGCGCGTACATAAACCTTCAAGTTTATGATTAAAGTTACAGTTCCAACCCCTTTCGACCAACCCTCAGCTTGCGTACGCCTAGTCCTACTTTTACTCAAGCGTACACGAATTTTCTTTTTACCCTATTCTCATTATTACTCATATCTTTCTCATTAACGGAAGTCTCATCGTTGCTCGTAGTTACACTCCCCTTTTTTTGAGTCAGGATCGCAGCCATGAATGTTCGTGTTTTCATGTTAACTGAAAATTTATTCTTATAATATAACGTTTGTCGTTGCTGTCTAAACTGTGACTTTAAGTATTAAAATGAGGCCTCATTCTACGAATAAAACGTGGAATATCTCCATTAGCTACTTAAATGGTAAAAGAACAATTTGAAATTGACAAATCGTTGCTGAAGCGATGAGTCGCAGACGATGAGCCGTCGAATGGGACACCGGCTTTAGGGACTTCGAAGGTTGTCATAAGGTTACGTCGTCAGGGTAAATACTTCGACCGCAAAAGACTCGTCGCCGTGGTATTTTAACCAAAATTACGCGGTAACAGGTTCCCAAGGCGAGCTCAGCTACGGCTATTGGACAAGTTTTAGCGGGCAGACTGTCGTTAGACACGCTAACGACGACGGTACTCGGTGGACGGACGGGACGTGATATTCCGAGTGTACCGCGAAAAGAACGCTGAGCGGATATCGCCGGTACGCACGAACAATCCTTCTCCTACCTCTTCTTACCTCGTTTTGCGTTTCACGTTTTTCTTTTCTCTCTCGTTTGTTTCTTTCCCGATGGACGTGCGACCGATTCCGTATTGAAGATTTGACTCTTGACTATGTCCGAAACTACCTCTCGATTATATTATAAATTCAAGATTATATTGTACATCTATTTTTTGTCTCTTTGACCCGAATTTATCGATTGATTTATTTTCATCACAGGTTCAAATTTGTACCGAGTCGGCCTTCCTTTGAGAAAATTAGGTAGGAAAAAATCATCAACCGCACAACACGATGTACCAGTATCACCTGCGCGTTACATGTACATACAAGGTGTCTCAGAATACCTTTTCCCTTAAAAATGTGCAAATGGATAAACTTCTGAGTTAAAAGTCCTTCGTCTACTTTTCCTCCGTCTGTTCAGCTCAGACGGTCACTCCCAGTTCTATGCAGATTTTCCACCTTGTGTCAGTTATACTATATTGACTGTGGAAAATAATGGAAAAATAACACCCTCAAACAAAAGAGTCGTGCATACCGAGACACCCTATATGTACAAAAAGATTGCTATTTACAGGAGACGAGCGAACAAGTCGTTTCTCACCGAAAAAGCATTCTCAGAGCCGTTTTATTAATCGAGCAACAAAAATGTTCCCCTCGACCCCGATAATTTCCAGCGTCTCATTAGGTTCCCGGATTTATCGTAACAAGTCGTTCTCTCTCGATCTGGGTTTCCAATTCGTAAATTCGACGAGTTCCCGTATCGTGGCCAGAACGCGAGGGAGAAAGTAAGACAGATCTGGTGGAAGACAGAGGGAGAGAGAGGGCAACGGGTGGCGTGCGTGAGTCCGGCTATTCTACGAAAGTAATTACGAATGAATTACAAGAGAGACGGCAATCCGTGTGCCAGTACGCAGCATGATAATGTAACGGAGAGTATATAATGACCGGTACGCGATTATCGTCCTAATAAGCGAGTGACGCAAGAAAGTTGTCGTCCGTCTCCGTCCTTCGCTCGTCGAAATAAAGACCGCGAGAGGCCAATGAGGAGTTACACAGGAGTTACATGGTCGAGTAAATACTTATTTCGAGAAACGAGACGAGAGTACGATCCTGTCCTTCCACCGGCGATCAACGCTACCGCGGGTTTCCCATACGTATAGCCGCTCGGAATTAGGCTTCGTGAAATGAACTTCTGATGTCGTATTATTATCCCTCGTCTAATCGTAACAGCTAGATCCGAGATCTTTACCCGCCTCGATTAGCAGGTAAGAATTAGGCGTATAGTTAGTTCCTTCCGAGCATGTCGTTTGCTCATTTACATTTACAGTTTTTAACTGGACAAGATTATGAAAAGGTTCGTGCAAGAAACAAATTGGAACTCGCGAATGCACTATTTTATCTTATATGCAGTAATCATAATGAAACACGGCCAGATAGTGATCCTAAATGGAAAAATAAGTTGAAAGAAAATGAAATTACGTTTTTTCATTTAAGCCTCTGCATGAAGAAAAATTAGTTTTAATTACCCACAAACTTATTTACTACACACGCGTATATTATTATCATTCATAGGTACTGTTTCAATTTGTTTGTTTTTTTTTGTAGTTTTTTGTTTTTGATCGTTTGTTAACATAATAATTTAGTTGAACGAGCAGAGCAACATGGCACGATGCACTTATTACATTAATAAAATGGTTCTTAAAAATCCTATCGTTACTATATTGAAAATGTTCATTTTTCTTTTAACTAATAAGTTGTGCTAAGTAAATGCCTAAATATAGGCCCGTATAATCGCCACCTGATTTATTGTACTACAATTTTTGAGTCACCCTGTACATACATACATATATGAATATACACTTCTTGATAGATTCTCTGATAATTCTGATAATTATACTTGGATAATCGATCTTTGCTTAATATAACCACAATAAATATCTCTCTGTCCATCACGAAAATCGGTTTATCGCGGCAGTCGATCCATTCGTGCGTCCGGGCATCCGATCCGTGTCTCAATTAGCACTGCTCGACCGCGTATATTTATATTCTAATTGAACAGGCATTATTGACGTGATTATTTCGTGCCTAGTTTCGGGATTTCCGCGTCATACGACTGGTTCGATCATATTTTCGTCGTGAACAAGGGTGGAGAGGTGCATCGCGCGAAAGACAGGGTCGCGGATGCCGGGAAAGAGGGACGTATAATGGAATAATATCCACTTGATGGCCGTTTACCCTTTAACGATGATTCCTCGGGTTTCGGAGCGTACCGTGAGAGAAAGAGAGAGTGCAGTTACGCGTCAAATTGGATTTCACGGGAAATTTTCCGTTCCACCATTTTCTGCCGCCCCACGTCCGACGCGTACAAGCACCGCTGGGATCATTATCGTACTAATCATTAATTTTGAACCTCCACTCCCAGCGCCGATATTTAATACCCGCTGTCGTTATAATTAAATTTAGACATTTCCCGAAATTCGTTTTCTAACCTATTTATTTGCGCGCTCAATTAATTTCAAATGTTAACGGACTTTCTTTCGAATTATGCCACTGGTATTAAAATTCGTAAAAAAAAAATGAAAACGCAGAGATAAATTGTAGAAAATGCGATGACACAACTTCCAGTCTCCAATTACTAATTCATGCTTATTAACGCAGAGTGAACAACTTAATCGAGGCTATCGGTCGCTTTAATCAGCCGGTATCTTTATTGCGGATCCGTGACAAGAACTCATCGTCAAGAGTGCTTTTCGTGGTATTCCATAAGAACGTGAAATCTTTTTCACGTTTTAGCAACATTGAGCCATTTGATAATATATCACGTGTAGATAGAAGCTGTTAATTGGAACGACTTTTGTTCTACACAGTGACTTCGTACAAAATATACGTAAAGCGTTTTTCCGATATATTCGTTCTTCATAATCTTGAAATTAGCATCCCTTACAAAAAGAATATTAATCGCGCGCGGAGAGAGAAGTAAACTCACATTGTAAACGTTTTGTTTTGCATACAAATCTGCAATCTAGATAATAATAACCTTTTATAACTCACGCCGGTTCTCGCAAAGATTCAGAGCGCGGATAGTATTGCGCGTTAAAATTGCGCGTCCAAAGTGGATTCCCCAGCGTACCGCTTGATACACGAGAGGCCATTGTTCCGGGACTGGGAATTCTCGCGTATTTCCGTACCGGCAACCAACGCGAATCGGATTCGACGGATTCGTTTCAATTTTCTCTGCTGTCAGCTGCCGGAGTTCCTCGGAATCCGATGCAACGGGAATATCTGTCGGTATACCAACCGGTGCAATTGATCGTTATACTTCTCGTGTACAACACTACGAATCGAACCGTTGTTTCTTTGAAATACGAATAAGAAAGGGTTGATTTTCTAACACATTCGCTACCACCAAAACCTTGTAGAAGATGTACCGTTGAAGTCCACAAGTTTTGTACTTTTTTAGGGCTTATCGTCGGTTTACGAACCAGCGGGTAGTTTAAAACTCTGAAGAGAAGTTTTAGGATGTCTGTATCTAAAATGGAATAGTTAATATTTTGTAGCGAATCGAGTCGGTTCGCAACGACGGCCGGCATCGTTCGCAAGGAATTCCGCGGTGCACAGAAAACAATTTACTTTGAAGGCCACAAACTCTATTACCAAGCCAGAACGTGCTCGGCGAAATAATGACTTTCTCTAGCCCGGTGTCACAGCTCGCAGTTGCATCATCAAATGATTCTCGCTTGAATCATTTTCCAGCCGGTGGTGCACGGCCAAAGGTTATGTCTCAAGCTCAGTAGGTCATCGAAGATGAAACCACAATGACTCTGTTCCTTACATGGAATCTGCTCTGTAATTTTTTTCGTCCAAGCTTATCTAACTAACATAACTCAACGACTACGTAGTAAAAAAAAATGTACTATGGTAGTTGCGAGAGAATATCGGACACAATTAGAAACTGCATATTTTTCTCTCGAACACGAGAGAACGGGGAGCCTTTCAATTTTTTCAAGTGAAATTTATTACACAAGTGCGACTATTTAAATTTTAAGGACGTCAGCCAGCGACGCGTTAGAAGAATGAATAAAAAGGTTGTTGGAGGCGCAGTAGAAGGGTGTCTCTCTTGCGCGAGCAAAACTTTGGTGTCGGCACCAAGGCTTTCACCGTTCCTTCGAGGGGAATAGCGCGCACGGTGCCTCTTTTTATTTATGCCGGCCATTTTGCGGCACGACGGGACCGCCATCTTGTTTTTATAGCCACCCCTCGGGCAACGTCCTCCAACCTTCGTCGTTCCATCTGCATGCAGAGACAAATCCCCCCAGCAGTTTATCTTCAAAATTCTTTCCTCCTCTTTGTTCTGGATCCATGATAAAACAAACTGCGAATTGTTAGAATTGTCGATGAATAAGTGCTGATAGCAGAAGTATTAACATAGAACAAAATCTACTACCTACAATCGGGTCCATTAATACTCCTATCTATTCCAAAATTGAATAACTTTTTTAATATTGGACCAAACAACTTGATATTCCTTGTGCTAATAAAAAGCTTACTTATATATATAAATAATATACTCAGAGCTACAAGCGAGATGTTTCAAATTTTTATTGAAAGCCTTTATGAAAAAGTTAAAACTCAAGCCTTCCACTTTTTTATTATTCAGGAGTTCGATGAAGAGGAATCTGTTTCCATTTTTAATTACACATTATCTAGTAAGTTAAGCCGTAAAACACTCTCAAGAATATAGTATGGTTTGGTCTTATATTAAAAAATGTTCTTCAATTTTCAAATGGTTACGAATATTAATTGGAGTGACTGTCTGTTGATTTGAAACTGTAGATAAACATCTGCGATTATATTCTACGTTTGATTAGAAATGTTAACATATCTTGCGCTGTTTTTTCAATAAAACGTGACGTGATATGTGCTAGTATTACAAAATTCCCTTTCTCGTAATTCATTCTTTGAAGAGGAAGATTACGTATTTCCTTTATTTTATTCACGGCTGATCCGTCGATCTGTCCTGATTACGTTTTAAAGACGTTCTTGCTCCTCTCCAAACCACGAACCACTTTCTCTTAACTCGTATCCCTTTTCATCCGTTACTCTTCGTTCTCTTGCGCATTGAAGACTACCACGAATGTTACATTTAAGGGAAGGGTACTTTGAGGAGAAGAGCGACTGCAAGGGGAGCAACGGAGAAGACTCACTGTCGTCTCCGCGTGGACTGGTAATTATTTTTGGTACTCGGACACGTTAAAAAGGGAGATGTAATTTACAAGAAGATTTATCTTAAGTTTCATCGCACAAAAATGTCGAATGAAATACGGACACGTAAAAAACACAGTATTTATAAAAACAGGATCATTCTCAGAATAAATCTCTTTGATGTACCTTAATTTATTGAAGCAATAATTTTTTTGAGGCATAAATTCGAGATAAAGAAGGATACAAAATTGCGTAAAAGGAGTCTTATTAGCCGGTATTTAGCAATAACTGGTTCATTTTTAATTTCTCTTCGTTTTACGAGAAATCGTAATCGTTTCATTTTTTACACACGGTCGATAGTTTCACGTTGAACTGTTTCTTCGTGATAACCGCACGAAATTGAAATTTTATCAAACAGCATTTACGACTGTTGTAAATGTTGCGGATAATGCGCGTGAACGAACACGTCGCGTCGCGTGTGTAATAAGAGTNTTAAGTTTCATCGCACAAAAATGTCGAATGAAATACGGACACGTAAAAAACACAGTATTTATAAAAACAGGATCATTCTCAGAATAAATCTCTTTGATGTACCTTAATTTATTGAAGCAATAATTTTTTTGAGGCATAAATTCGAGATAAAGAAGGATACAAAATTGCGTAAAAGGAGTCTTATTAGCCGGTATTTAGCAATAACTGGTTCATTTTTAATTTCTCTTCGTTTTACGAGAAATCGTAATCGTTTCATTTTTTACACACGGTCGATAGTTTCACGTTGAACTGTTTCTTCGTGATAACCGCACGAAATTGAAATTTTATCAAACAGCATTTACGACTGTTGTAAATGTTGCGGATAATGCGCGTGAACGAACACGTCGCGTCGCGTGTGTAATAAGAGTTATATCATTTTATTTTTCATGCAGCTATTAAACTTCGAAATTGAGATATTATCGTGTACGGTATGTTCCATTAAAAGTAATTTAAATGTAAGTTACATACGCCCTGCATGTTCTAATTGGAAGTTTCTGCTACGAGAACGTTACGTTTGTATTAATAGAAAATTGATCCCAGTGTTTTTCTTGCCCGATTATCAGTTTCAAGAAATTCCGTCCCCTATGAGAATAATTTTCAGTGACCTAAATAAATGTCATTAAATAAAGTACAGTAGTTCTATTACTATAGGTACACGTTTTTTTCTTACGAACTTGTCGATGATCGACCTCACAGATTTCGTCCACTTGCTGTAATTCCCGACCGTGTGCACTTACCAAAGAGAGTAAAAATCCACGGTTCACTCGCGGCGATCGTAAGGTGTAAGGAATAATTCAGCTGAGACGAACGATTAATTCTAATTTACCCTGAGTTAGCAGACCGCCTTTTATGAACATTTTACGCGCGTACATAAACCTTCAAGTTTATGATTAAAGTTACAGTTCCAACCCCTTTCGACCAACCCTCAGCTTGCGTACGCCTAGTCCTACTTTTACTCAAGCGTACACGAATTTTCTTTTTACCCTATTCTCATTATTACTCATATCTTTCTCATTAACGGAAGTCTCATCGTTGCTCGTAGTTACACTCTCCTTTTTTTGAGTCAGGATCGCAGCCATGAATGTTCGTGTTTTCATGTTAACTGAAAATTTATTCTTATAATATAACGTTTGTTGTTGCTGTCTAAACTGTGACTTTAAGTATTAAAATGAGGCCTCAAACTAATAATAAAACGTGGAATATCTCCATTAGCTACTTAAATGGAAAAAGAACAATTTGAAATTGACAAATCGTTGCTGAAGCGATGAGTCGCAGACGATGAGCCGTCGAATGGGACACCGGCTTTAGGGACTTCGAAGGTTGTCATAAGGTTACGTCGTCAGGGTAAATACTTCGACCGCAAAAGACTCGTCGCCGTGGTATTTTAACCAAAATTACGCGGTAACAGGTTCCCAAGGCGAGCTCAGCTACGGCTATTGGACAAGTTTTAGCGGGCAGACTGTCGTTAGACACGCTAACGACGACGGTACTCGGTGGACGGACGGGACGTGATATTCCGAGTGTACCGCGAAAAGAACGCTGAGCGGATATCGCCGGTACGCACGAACAATCCTTCTCCTACCTCTTCTTACCTCGTTTTGCGTTTCACGTTTTTCTTTTCTCTCTCGTTTGTTTCTTTCCCGATGGACGTGCGACCGATTCCGTATTGAAGATTTGACTCTTGACTATGTCCGAAACTACCTCTCGATTATATTATAAATTCAAGATTATATTGTACATCTATTTTTTGTCTCTTTGACCCGAATTTATCGATTGATTTATTTTCATCACAGGTTCAAATTTGTACCGAGTCGGCCTTCCTTTGAGAAAATTAGGTAGGAAAAAATCATCAACCGCACAACACGATGTACCAGTATCACCTGCGCGTTACATGTACATACAAGGTGTCTCAGAATACCTTTTCCCTTAAAAATGTGCAAATGGATAAACTTCTGAGTTAAAAGTCCTTCGTCTACTTTTCCTCCGTCTGTTCAGCTCAGACGGTCACTCCCAGTTCTATGCAGATTTTCCACCTTGTGTCAGTTATACTATATTGACTGTGGAAAATAATGGAAAAATAACACCCTCAAACAAAAGAGTCGTGCATACCGAGACACCCTATATGTACAAAAAGATTGCTATTTACAGGAGACGAGCGAACAAGTCGTTTCTCACCGAAAAAGCATTCTCAGAGCCGTTTTATTAATCGAGCAACAAAAATGTTCCCCTCGACCCCGATAATTTCCAGCGTCTCATTAGGTTCCCGGATTTATCGTAACAAGTCGTTCTCTCTCGATCTGGGTTTCCAATTCGTAAATTCGACGAGTTCCCGTATCGTGGCCAGAACGCGAGGGAGAAAGTAAGACAGATCTGGTAGAAGACAGAGGGAGAGAGAGGGCAACGGGTGGCGTGCGTGAGTCCGGCTATTCTACGAAAGTAATTACGAATGAATTACAAGAGAGACGGCAATCCGTGTGCCAGTACGCAGCATGATAATGTAACGGAGAGTATATAATGACCGGTACGCGATTATCGTCCTAATAAGCGAGTGACGCAAGAAAGTTGTCGTCCGTCTCCGTCCTTCGCTCGTCGAAATAAAGACCGCGAGAGGCCAATGAGGAGTTACACAGGAGTTACATGGTCGAGTAAATACTTCTTTCGAGAAACGAGACGAGAGTACGATCCTGTCCTTCCACCGGCGATCAACGCTACCGCGGGTTTCCCATACGTATAGCCGCTCGGAATTAGGCTTCGTGAAATGAACTTCTGATGTCGTATTATTATCCCTCGTCTAATCGTAAGAGCTAGATCCGAGATCTTTACCCGCCTCGATTAGCAGGTAAGAATTAGGCGTATAGTTAGTTCCTTCCGAGCATGTCGTTTGCTCATTTACATTTACAGTTTTTAACTGGACAAGATTATGAAAAGGTTCGTGCAAGAAACAAATTGGAACTCGCGAATGCACTATTTTATCTTATATGCAGTAATCATAATGAAACACGGCCAGATAGTGATCCTAAATGGAAAAATAAGTTGAAAGAAAATGAAATTACGTTTTTTCATTTAAGCCTCTGCATGAAGAAAAATTAGTTTTAATTACCCACAAACTTATTTACTACACACGCGTATATTATTATCATTCATAGGTACTGTTTCAATTTGTTTGTTTTTTTTTGTAGTTTTTTGTTTTTGATCGTTTGTTAACATAATAATTTAGTTGAACGAGCAGAGCAACATGGCACGATGCACTTATTACATTAATAAAATGGTTCTTAAAAATCCTATCGTTACTATATTGAAAATGTTCATTTTTCTTTTAACTAATAAGTTGTGCTAAGTAAATGCCTAAATATAGGCCCGTATAATCGCCACCTGATTTATTGTACTACAATTTTTGAGTCACCCTGTACATACATACATATATGAATATACACTTCTTGACAGATTCTCTGATAATTCTGATAATTATACTTGGATAATCGATCTTTGCTTAATATAACCACAATAAATATCTCTCTGTCCATCACGAAAATCGGTTTATCGCGGCAGTCGATCCATTCGTGCGTCCGGGCATCCGATCCGTGTCTCAATTAGCACTGCTCGACCGCGTATATTTATATTCTAATTGAACAGGCATTATTGACGTGATTATTTCGTGCCTAGTTTCGGGATTTCCGCGTCATACGACTGGTTCGATCATATTTTCGTCGTGAACAAGGGTGGAGAGGTGCATCGCGCGAAAGACAGGGTCGCGGATGCCGGGAAAGAGGGACGTATAATGGAATAATATCCACTTGATGGCCGTTTACCCTTTAACGATGATTCCTCGGGTTTCGGAGCGTACCGTGAGAGAAAGAGAGAGTGCAGTTACGCGTCAAATTGGATTTCACGGGAAATTTTCCGTTCCACCATTTTCTGCCGCCCCACGTCCGACGCGTACAAGCACCGCTGGGATCATTATCGTACTAATCATTAATTTTGAACCTCCACTCCCAGCGCCGATATTTAATACCCGCTGTCGTTATAATTAAATTTAGACATTTCCCGAAATTCGTTTTCTAACCTATTTATTTGCGCGCTCAATTAATTTCAAATGTTAACGGACTTTCTTTCGAATTATGCCACTGGTATTAAAATTCGTAAAAAAAAAATGAAAACGCAGAGATAAATTGTAGAAAATGCGATGACACAACTTCCAGTCTCCAATTACTAATTCATGCTTATTAACGCAGAGTGAACAACTTAATCGAGGCTATCGGTCGCTTTAATCAGCCGGTATCTTTATTGCGGATCCGTGACAAGAACTCATCGTCAAGAGTGCTTTTCGTGGTATTCCATAAGAACGTGAAATCTTTTTCACGTTTTAGCAACATTGAGCCATTTGATAATATATCACGTGTAGATAGAAGCTGTTAATTGGAACGACTTTTGTTCTACACAGTGACTTCGTACAAAATATACGTAAAGCGTTTTTCCGATATATTCGTTCTTCATAATCTTGAAATTAGCATCCCTTACAAAAAGAATATTAATCGCGCGCGGAGAGAGAAGTGGGTATCTTTGATTCACAAGCGTGAAAAAATGCCGGAACAAAATAAGAAGCAGCGTTTCCACTTAAAATCTCGCAGGTATAACGTATTTATCACATTCTTCATTCTCATTACTGCATACCGCGTTCCTATCATGTTTCCAGGCATTAAATCTATAGGTATAAGCATATCGCATTAAATGCACTTTCTGTTATTCATGCGCTATTACTACGACAGATAAATGCTTAATGATGTTGATAGTCACGTTCTCGTGGAGAACGGACTACGGGAAACGATACAATGTTTTAGTAAATGTATTCGGGCTTCACTAACGAGAGTATATTGCTCAGAAAAGAAGTTAAAATACCAAACGAAAGAACACACGACGTTTCATCGACGACGTGTCAAATACTATAATCTGTTCATTGCGATGAAATTGTTAGAAAAAAGATCGGCAAATAAAATTGTTCTGTCATCTGTTCACGATTTAATTGCGCGGTGAACCGTCTCTAATGATCATTCGGTGTGAATTATTATTGAATCAGAATCAATCACGCGCGGTAATTTGTGTCTAACAACAGAATGAATAGGTAATGGTCATGTGATTAATGTTTGAGAAACGAGTTTCTGCTTTGTTTATTAAAGCACCTCGCTTGTTACGAATACATCTTAATTAAATAAATCAAGTCTACGAATGACATTTATTTATATGACCTAATTTATTGAATACCGAACGGCAGTCAGTATTTCTAGGAATAAATATACGTGCGGAAAGAGAGCGCGTGGACGTACCGCTTAACTATTTATATTGATTGCGATTAATGTATCTCGNGATCGGCAAATAAAATTGTTCTGTCATCTGTTCACGATTTAATTGCGCGGTGAACCGTCTCTAATGATCATTCGGTGTGAATTATTATTGAATCAGAATCAATCACGCGCGGTAATTTGTGTCTAACAGCAGAATGAATAGGTAATGGTCATGTGATTAATGTTTGAGAAACGAGTTTCTGCTTTGTTTATTAAAGCACCTCGCTTGTTACGAATACATCTTAATTAAATAAATCAAGTCTACAAATGACATTTATTTATATGACCTAATTTATTGAATACCGAACGGCAGTCAGTATTTCTAGGAATAAATATACGTGCGGAAAGAGCGCGTGGATGCACCGCTTAACTATTTATATTGATTGCGATTAATGTATCTCGATTAGGGGATCGATGAAAAATAGAATAGTTACACTGAGTTATAACAGTTTGAGAGATCTGGATACCGATCGGTCGTTTATATCGCGGGGACCTGATCCGATACGTTTCTACAGGCTGCCAGCAATCTAGTCGACGTATACAATAATTAGCCGGGATGAACGGTGTTCCGATAAGGTGGATCTTCGAGCGNTCGGTCGTTTATATCGCGGGGACCTGATCCGATACGTTTCTACAGGCTGCTAGCAATCTAGTCGACGTATACAATAATTAGCCGGGATGAACGGTGTTCCGATAAGGTGGATCTTCGAGCTCAACTTTTAACCGCGATTTACGCTGCTAGTTTTGCATAAGTGGATGATAAGGCTTCAGTTTGATTTCGCGTTCCGTCGTCGAGGTTCAGGTCTGCGTTGTTCGTGCGGGTCTCCGGTAATGGAAGTGGTTCATTGCTATCGCGTTAACGGTAATTTTATTAATACCTACTCTCCTCCACCGAATCGCGATGCACCTGTGAACGCGACAACGTGGTCACTACAAAGATCGCGTTACAATTTGCGCCAACTAGTAAATCGCGTCGCGTAACTTGCTTCTTAACATTTCGTAATCGTTTTCCGCATAATTCTTTTGGAGTCGTTCATCATAATGTCACTGTCTTATCTTGGAATTTTAATACTTGTTCCGCTCAATCAGATATTCTATTCGTTGTAAAATAGTATTCATCCAATTTCTTTATCTATGTCATTATTTATAGATAGACTAATCAAAATGAATACCAACTGTCGTGATTGACGAGTGTTCTCGATTTTGTTTTACAGTAACTGGAGCATTTCCGAGGAGGATCGGCCATCCGTACCAAAACAGAACGCCGCCGAAGAGAAAGAAGCCGCGAACGAGCTTCACCAGGTTGCAAATCGCCGAGCTAGAGAAACGTTTCCACAAACAGAAATACTTGGCCTCGGCTGAACGAGCAGCCTTGGCTAAAACCTTGAAGATGACTGACGCCCAGGTGAAGACTTGGTTTCAGAACAGGCGGACAAAGTGGAGGTAAGTTTATCCCACGTATTTTAATCGTAATCGTTGATAGACCTTCTGTATGATTCAATTTTGTCCTGACGAACTACTATGAAATCAAATCGTTGTCGATCATTTTAAATTAAACTATCGTTACGCGACTCATCAAACAATGCTACGTTAATAATGTAAGTAGCGACTACGTGTATTGGTTCACCGATTCTCGACCCGTTTTTGATTGCGTTCTCCCAATAAGGGAAATTAAGAGAATCATGGTTCCAAGCCGAGCTTCTGGTTATCTCGACCGGATCGAGGTTCGTGCATTTATCAAAATCTCGCGTCAAAGTGCAGTCGGAAAGGAAAACGCGTGATGGAAACTGTGGCCGGAATGTTAATAGCGTGTATCGTTGAGGGGTGCATCGAGAGTCGAGTGTATTGGAGTCTCTTCAAGATAAGGGAGGACGAAAACACGTCATTTAGATAAAACGAGACCAGTCCACGGCGCTGTGAACCGATACCAGGGGCGTCTTAGCGGCGAGACGAGCCCGGCCCAGAGGCATTTCTTCAGAGGATGCTCAACTCGTTCTCCTCTTTTTCCTTGCCTAATAGTTCCACGTTTCGGAACATTTTTAAAAGCGTCCTCCCGCGGCACGACCTCGCCTCGTTCCAGGAAGTGTTAAGACGACCAGCCAGATGACTATACTTTAAAACCGAGGAATAGTTTCTCTCCCAAAACGCCTTCCCCTTTCCGCGTATTTTTTTAGGAGCCGTATCGGTGGTGTTTTAATGTAAAATAGAGAGAACTGTTTTAAAGTAGACTCGCTCTTTAGTACGATGATGTCATCGAGTGAGGGAACAGTGGTAAAAAAGTTTTTTGGAAGTAAGTCTTACGGTTGTACCGATTCGAAAAATTATTTCAAGAAATACTCTTGATACAAGGTTTTATAAGTAGGATATTTTTAAAAGTAGTAGTAGTTACTTATGAAATAATTCACTAAACTGTTACTGCAGCAGTATTGGCGCTGTTTCCTCTCATTTTTATTCAGTTAAGTGAAATTTCGCATTTTCGGAGAATACCGAAGAAAACAATCTAGATTTCCCCCGAGAGCGTCGATTTGTCCGCCGTTTTATGGATAACAGTTCACAGAGTTTTGTGGAAACACTATGCCGTTACGGTTGTTCGCATTGTTCCGGGAGCAATAAAGAGGCATATTGGTAAAAACGAGGAATGTAAAACGCTGCGCATATAAAAACAGGAAAAGAACGCCTTTAGACGGTTCGTAACGATATAATAAGAGATCGATAACAGGACTGGCAGCAAAAAAAAAATGAAAAAATGATTCGATGCCGTTGCATCGGGATCCCGACTTCTCGGGTTTCGCTCGCGATATTCCATTTGTCGTAAACCGTGCAAAAAAGGAAATTATGCTTCTTACGTGGAAACCGAGGAATGGCAGTTCCTTTCTGGAACACGAATAAAATTGATTACGAAAAAGCGTCCTCCTCCTTCTTTCCCCTTCAAAAATAAAAGAAAAACACCATAAACTATCTTGTTATTTTCATTTTGTACCTAACAATTTACCATTAAGATAAAGCCTTCAGTTTTATTCCTTCCGTCTTCTATTTCTTCCCACTTTGTCGCAGGACCGCGATTCGCGATATGTCATGTTCATTCGATTGTAACAGTTTGACGAGCCGTTTTACAAGGTGCGGAAGCAAGTTGAAATTTTATAAGTCTTTTTATTACGCGGCTGCTGTCTTCGCTCGAGGAACGAGCGTGAAATTCGATTTGAACACCGACGGCTTATGTTATCTGTCTCAATGTGTTCAGAAACGGTAACGCAGCGACAGATACATTCGTCTAGATGTCCCATTGAATTAAATTTACATCTAAACGACAAGTGAGTCATAATTAATCTCGAATACCTACGGAATTGTAGGTGCTACGACGGAGCTGGCATCGAATAAATTTGCTAATTTCAAGGAACGACGACATTCGAACATCCACATAATCTTCCTCTATGTAATTGAATAATGTAACGCGTTTAATATTAGTCGAAACATAATAAATGTGTAAAACGTGGTTCGATCGAAGATGCAAAAAATTCCCGATTCCAATGGTCGGATGATCGACGAACAAATCGAAGAGTTGCTCCCAATTCCCAGTGACGTAGCAACGAATTTAAAGTACAGACAAAGAATGAACGAGAGAGTGAGTCGCCTTCGTTCTCCCCTCGCTCAGGATCACGCGCATCCGCGGCGCGGTCCAGCGAGCAGCTGCGTTTAAAGTAACGAGATGACTTTAGGCAGAGATGAGATAACTTGGTCTCAATAATTCAGATACCTAACAGCTTAGCCTTGTCCCGTACATAATGCAGTCTATCCACCCCATCGTGCTCCCTCGTCCGCCTCTGCTTTGACTGCCGACTCTCTCTCGCTCCCCGCCGTCTCTCTCTCTTTCCCGATGCTCTCATCTCCACCACCTCGAGGTAAATCGCACCCCTTCGTCGGCGTCGCAAGAGATCCAGTCCGGTCGCCGACTCTTCCCCGAGTTTCTTACCGCCGCTTTTAAAGTGTCAAAACCCTCGAATTCGCGATTCGGATCGTTTCGATCCGTCGCGCCGAGACCCCATCGCGATTCGCCTCGTTAAAGATTCATCGTTTCCCTGTGTTGGATCACGCCCGTAACTGGTAGTACACGAACAACCAAAGCCATTCGGAAGGTATTCGTCCTTCCTTTTTTTTTATGGAAATCGGACGCGTGAAAGAAAAACGAATTCGCCATGCTTTTGATCATACTTATCTCGTAAATCATTTTTTCTACGTTCTACTCGGTACGTAATTGAGATAATTATCAAATATGAAATACGCCTATCTATACATATATGTGTTTCCATAGGAAATAGTAACCAAAAGTTATAGTTGACGATANCTTTTTTTTTATGGAAATCGGACGCGTGGAAGAAAAACGAATTCGCCATGCTTTTGATCATACTTATCTCATAAATCATTTTTTCTACATTCTACTCGGTACGTAATTGAGATAATTATTAAATATGAAATATACGCCTATCTATACATATATATGTTTCCATAGGAAATAGTAACCAAAAGTTATAGTTGACGATTAGAGTGATAACGATAATAAGGGTAATGCGTCCCAGGGTGTCGGGAGGACGCCTATAGTTTACACCGCGAATGGGGCGAAGCTGCGTCGCGTCGGGGTTGCAAAATGTAATCGGCACGGCGGCGCCCCTCAATTATTAATTGGTAACCGCGTTAATTACTTGTACGGGTGTACGCGCGGCTGTCACTGGGAACGGCGGCGCAGCCACCGGGAGATTTTCCGGTGGACCGGCGCGATGGGCTGGAATGTAATCGAATCGGCTGCCGTTAATAAAAGGGACATCGAGTTAAATCTTATCGATTTTCTGCCGGTATACTTTGCCACCTGGAACTTCCGCGAAGTTCAACCTATCGGACGAAGTACGCGCGGAATTCATTCGACAGTAGAAATTGAAATCGAATTATACCATACCCGAGTCGATGGAATTCATTTTCTATACACATAGTATTCCGCGTCGGAGTTTTATTCTTTTTAATGAATTCTATTTAATCGAGCCGTCATAGTACCTAGCGTTATCTCTACGCAGTCCCAAGTACTGTTAAACGATACTGTTTCCACTATTAAATTTCTAACGTGATCGAATGGAACTAAAACTATGCATAACAAGTTTTTCCACTTATATTATCAGGTATAGCTTCGAGATTGCTTTCAATCCTTACATTTCGCCGCACAGAAAGCTCAGTCGCAATTACCCGTAAGCAATCTCCATTTACTTGCATTTGGGATAAGATTTCAGTGATCGTTCTAGAGAAGTAGTCGTGCGCACATTGCGTCAAATTCAAACGACAAAAATCTTCGTACCAAAAATCTAACTTTCTCCCTTCAACGTGAGACCAATTACATTCAGTCCCAATTTTGAAACTCGTTTTTCATTAACTTTGTTTGATAGCCTATCTCGGGCATTTAATATTGTTGGATCATAAGAGTGAAATCGTAAATCGGCTAGAAAGCGGCCGGTCGAACGAGGAGATAAGGTGCTCCACGCCGTTTTGCGCGTCCACGAGTATTTTCTACAATTACCAGCAGCGCAGTTGTAACGAGCGGGAAAATAAACGAGTCGATCGCGCGTTGATTGCGGCTGAGAACTCCCGTTATCTAAGATCTCTGCTCGACATCGTCGGCTGTTCTAGTCGTTAATCGTCCGACAAACCGATCGAGTTGTGTCTCGATCGAAACGGACCCGTTCCGTGATACACAGGCTACCGAGGAGGCCCACTCTCCTTCCTTCTCCCTTTCTCTCTTCTCGGTAAGGAAGCTAAAACCGCTTCTCGCGAAGAGATAAACAAAGGTACAACGAAACCGTTTAATTACCGAGGACCGAAGATTAACTCTAATGGAACGACGGTGTTTCGTGGCTCGTATGGAAGTGGCTCGCTGATTGGCGGCCAAACGTTATCCGCTCTGGCGCCTTCCAGACTGAGGAACTTTTCGGCCCAATCTCGTTGACTTCCAATCTCTTTAACGCCAGGTTTGCCCAGCCGATGACTTGATAAATTCGTGGACTTATGGGCTACCTTATTAACAAAGTAGTGAAAGTACTAACAGGGAACGCTAGTCGTCTGACGACGGAATCGCATAGACTTTTTCTATCCAAATCCAAAGTATCTATCGTAGAAATCATGAAAATGTAAAGTAAAAGTTACTACTAAAATAGAAATAATCTGCAGCTAATCCGGAGGTATTTTGCGATATTCACTTTTGAGACATAACCGTACAAAGTGAGCAATTTCAGTGATTTTTCTGTCAGCCATGAGTGACGAAGGAAAAAGACTTTGGCCGGTATTTACATAGTCGTTACTTATTCTTAAGATCGTCTTAAGCATTTCCTGTCCCTGTCTACCCCATATCTCCAGTCCCTGTCTTGTACAGGGAGCAGGGTCTTAAACAAATGCTTAAAACAATTTTATATGCATATATATAAATTCAGACTGTGAATACCGCCATTTAATAACAATCGATCTTCTCTGTGTACGAATATGAAGTATACAGTAGCAATCGTAGCATAAAGAAAATTAAAATAATGGCAAGTCAAACGTTAATGATTAAAATTAACGTGCACATAATCATTAACATCTAAATTTAAAATTAACCTGCACATAAATTGCATACGATTATTCCTCGCGAAAACCCTCGAAATACGTAAATCTAGTTCACATGAAATGAACGGGGACTTAATTCATAATTTCGCTGAATGCTTCGAAATGATTACTGTACAAGCCCTTGAATTGTGCGATTTTCCCAGATGTTCATCGAGGTCGATCATTAATGCGCGGCATGACGACCACCTTTCGGTCACCTTCCAAGATCGAATCAATTTTTAACTTAGATTTTCGCGATCCTTTGCATACTGTCGATTTACATAAAACAGTTACATGTTGTTCATTTGAATATTGATTTCCTATAAATCGAAAATTGATAAGCGAACTTTCTATTGAATATTTACAGATGAGTTCGCGGAGGAATAGGAAGTTCCGATAAAGATTCTCATCTAAGTGAACCTATCGACATTGCCGACAAGCCGGCCATTTTGTGGTTCTCTAATAGACTTAGTGCTAGAAAACAGACACCCTCGAGCCACCCCTTAGCGAGGTAGCGCTCTGCCACCGACGAATCGAATTAACTTTATTACGTTTGTCTTCTGTTTTCCACCCCAACAAACGCCAGTCTCTTTTCACTCTCCCCCTGACTACTCCCAATCGATTTTTCTTTTCTCCTTTTGCGCTCCATTCGGCTCACAGACACCAACACCCTGCCGTTTAACCAATCTGATCTTGATGAGTAGTACAGCCACTTCTATACATATACTCAAACGCAATAACATTGATTTACCAAATTTTAAATATGATATAATCACGCGCTATCTCTCCTTTTCTGTGTCACAGATTATAGTACTTTCGGGTGCAAACATACATCTGCTAAAAAAAAAAGTAAATCCGAAATTTGTTAACCCCTTAGCTTACAATGACGTGTTAGAGACATATTAAGTTTACCGGGTCAAGCATACACAAAACGTGTCAGAGACGTGGTTGGACGACCGTGACAAATGTAAAAAAAAAAACATCTCAGAGACAAACATCTCAACTATGTTCTAGATCTAATCGAGCTACATGCAGACATAACATTCATTAAGTTTTCTTTACCGCATTCGGAGCTGTAGACTTATTTCTTAAGAGATATTATAAAAGTGTAATAATGTGTAAGCCGTGTAAGGCAAGGGGTTAAAGATACGTTTAAAGTGTTGAACCTCATATTTTTTTTAGAATGTTAACTCCACCTTTTTACTTCTATCAAAATTTCAGCTCATTTGCTTCGCACACTTTTTCTTCGTACAAAGGACACTCGGTTATTTTCATTCTTCCTGTGTGCTTTAGGAGACAAACGGCGGAAGAAAGAGAAGCGGAAAGGCAGGCGGCGAATCGGTTGATGTTGTCCCTTCAAGCCGAGGCACTTGGAAAAGTTGCTTATCCTGCAACGGTATCCAGCCATCCAGCGGGGACTCCCGTTCCCAGTTTGGACAGACAACAAGCGCCCCCGACTCTGACCCACGCCGTGGGTCAGTGGGCCTCGCCGTACGGCCCCCCGCAAGCCCTAGCCGAACCAATTTGCTGAACGTTAATAGTTGACACAAATTTAAAGACCGAGTGAATCTATTAAATATAGATGTACTAGTTCATGTAACATTTTTATAAAAAGAAAAACATTGTCCTTTACCGACACAGTAATATACTCTGCACTGAAAACGTGAACGAAAAAGTGAAAATAATGTGTAGATAATAGTTTCAACCATTGAACCCTCTTTTTAGAAACGTTCAGAATTTTCAAATAAGAGTTTTGGAGATCAAACTCTAGCAGTGAGATTTGTTTGTAGATTTATTTTAAAAGTTTGGTACAAAAAGCTGGACGTTTGATATGGAATTGCGCGTTATGTATGTTTTGTACGACTGTTGTGTTGTATGATGGATGAATTACTCGTTTGTTTCCGCCAGACCATTGCAGCAGTAAGATGTTTTATTTCAAGTAAGTATCTATACATGTAAATTATTTTTGCCTCTTGTAATTTATATCGTACAAGTTAGTTTTAACGAAACCTCAATCAGTTTTCCATGGTTGGTCGATCGTTTCACTCCCCTGAGAATCACTTTAGCCATAAAAGTATATGATGTAAATATGAATAGCGTATTAAGCACGAGACCCAGGGTCTTTTAATGACAGTTAATCGAGATTTTGTAAAAAGTGTAAATATATTAAACGCTTCGCCAGGCATTACGACAATTCTCATAATTATATAATAACGTCTAGCGTCTCTAGCATTTAAATTCAGTAAGAAGGATAAAAGCAAACTACCAGGTTCTCTTTATATCAATCCTCATAAAATATGAATAATGATAAGACAATTGTCGCCGTAATTCCATTAATTTGAAGTCCAACGTGCGATAATCGCTGTAGGTTTATGGATCCATTATCCGCACCGGCACGGTCGTGTACACGTAATGAAGGCGTGTTTAGAAAATTTTCCAAATTGCCACGGTCGTAATTTGACGTGGCGTTTATTGAGAGAAAAGAAAGTTGTCCGCGATCTAATGAGAGAGGGAAGTCCTGGCAGTCTTAATTGCGCTATTTCTAGGCAATATCGAACGTCTTAACCTTCATGACAGCCAATTTTATCGACGTACTTAATTAATGAACCGCGAGGGGACTGATAGGCAGCCGAAAAAGAAACTTAAACAATTACCGGTTCCCCGTTCCGTTCTTCAATCCCGGTTTTCAAAAAAAAATTTACCCTCGTCAAACAGACGAGATACCCAGGGATACGTGAAAACACGCCGAGAAAGGCGAAGACAGTTGAAATCTGGACAGCCTCGAATTCCTGGGAAATTTTTTCGACGATCCATCGCGTCGCATACCGCTATAGAGCTATACGAATCGAAGTTTATTTAAATGATCACATTTTTAATTCATTATTATTCGTACTTAGTAAAAAAGTTTCATTGAACGAGAGTATTAAAACGTATTAAAGGATTTCTAGTAAAATATTTAACAAAAGCAAATAATAAAAAGCATAGTAAAAGACAATTTATTATTTACATCAATTACCGACGTGCAACACTCCCCTTCGAATATTGCAACTTAATCGGAAGACCGATACGACATATCTATGTACATATTAACGCGATAGTTTGTAACTGTATGTACCAAAATGTACGTACAATATTAATCTGTGTCTGCGATCCACTGTTAAGTATTAGACGAACACCAAGGACGTTAATCTTCAACGCGTGAAGCTGATTAACCCTCGGAATTGGTCCAAATTGAGATTCCGTTACGCCCTTCGAAATAAATTTTTGAGACAGCATTTTATTCAACAAAACAATTTTCATTTTGAAGGCATATGATTAACTCATATGCTTCCAAAATAATAATAAGTGTCGGACCGAAAGTGAAGGGAGTTAATAATACTGAAAAATATACATCATTTGTACATATTATTTCCTTAGATATACGGAAAATCGTGAAGAATGATTAAGAGTATTACAAGTGTATCGCTACAGTTAAGATTCATTGTCTTCATCGAAATAAAGGGTGTAAGTCGTTTTAATTAAGCACCAATATTTAAGTTGAAAGCAACCGTAGATTTATCGATCATAGCGAACGATGTGATGTTATGTAAGTACATACGATTGTATGTACGTTGTATATAATTGAGAAATAATGGAAATATGCATATTATAAAAATAACCGGTACGCGTATACGTCAAATTGTACGAGACTTCACGAATTCATAATAAGTGAACACACGATGGAATATCTATCCTCGAATATTATTTATTTGTTAAACAAATGAACTTTAACGCGTGTATACGTTTGTTGTTTAATATTAGAGTGCAATTTCATTTTTATTTTAATTATCGTCCTGTCGATATGCAATGAGAAAATAAGAGAAATTAGCGAAACCGTAGTCCGTGCTTCTCGCGAATACTTATGTAATTCTATTTCAAAGAAATCCGAACTTTCTTCATCCCTGTCAACTCGGATCGTGACAAACTTGATTTCCTTCGTCCCGAATACATTTTATAATGTACACTGTATATATTTTTTCAATTGTATTGCACAGAATAAATTTATATGATCACGTGAACGAGCAAACATTTTCCTTTACAATGAATGATGGTGCAAAAAATTGTTAGATCAATAACACTAACTTATAAAAAAAGTCAACATCTCAAAGTTTGTTCAAACCCGTTTGAAGAATGTCTGTATGTGTAGAATTCCAGATAAAAAATTTGCTTATAATACTCACAGTTTAAGGGAGTAAAAGCTATAATGGTGTAAATCACTTTTTGACTAATTGTAAATTTAGGCTGCATTATTTTCTTCAATTACAAATGTAAACACGATAAAATAAATGGGAAATAAGTCCTCATCTCCCTTGCACACTGCTAGCAGCACAATTTAAACCTTTTAATGGAATAGCTGTGCCATTTTCAAAAACTTTTCCATTTCAAAAAATGACTTCACCATTATAACTTTTACCCATTTAAATTTCGAGAGATTAGAACCGATTTTACACGGGAAATCGAAAATTCCTTGAATAATGAATGAAGCAAAGGAAAGGGAATGATAGAAAGAACTGCAAGACATACAAATAGATTGGTTTGTTCGAAGAACTGCTAGAAACTAATCTAATGTTTTTTAGAATTCGATTTAGAAAAATTCAAAATTCAGGTTTATTTTTATGCAATTTTTTTTTCATTTCACAGTCACTATTAGAATCTAATAATTTTTGTAGATATACTCGTCTCAGGATCAGTCTTCTCATTTTCTTTTATGCACGTCTTCCTATTTTTATTTCACTCGTTCTTGAACTACGTTCGGCAAAGGTATAAGGACGGAGATCTCTCCTCTCTTTCCTGTCTGATCGGCCTAATCTTTGTCTTTCCGCAGCGAATTATCCCACTTCAGCTAGAAGAGCTGCTCGTAACCGGATGTGGCTACGTTTACTGCCTGTAATTGCAGAGAAGACGCGGCGCGGCGAGCCGTTCCGCCCAATTATTTGGGGACAAATGCCCGCCGAAAAAGAAGCATTTGTGTGGCTCGACAGACTAAGGACGCCTTTCTTTCCTTAGCAATAGAAAATTATTTTCGACAATGAAAGTAGACATCGATAAGTATCGGTACGTCTCACTGTTTGTTTTCCTAAGCGATTTGAGATCAAATCAAAATAATTAATGGCCTTTCCTGTCGTTTCTGTTAATATCTATGCACGCAGTTTATGATCTCCACAGTTAATCTCAGAAATTAAATTACTTGTTACGTGGATGTATAACAGAAATAGCCACTTTAGCTATGTATAAGGTTTTAATATCCGATTCAAATTTATTCGCATTAATGCGTATTCGTTTATACATAAATAGCATATTTATGAGAACAACATCCCTGGAAATTAATTTTATCTTTTATAGCCGCTGTTAAATAATCCTTATCGCATTTAGAGAATGTAATAAGTAACGCTCGGAATAATGAAATTAGTAAAACAAACGCGGAAGATTGAAACTTAATAAGCTTCTCGTAATCCAATATAAATAGGTCTCGAATAAAAATACATGCTTTTATGTAAGTATACGTAGTACAAGATCAGACTGGTTTTAAATTCTACGATTCCAAATCGTTCTTAAGACTTGATAGAGGAAATTGAAAGTGAATCATTTCCGGTCGATCGGCATCGACTCTGTCGTCCGAAAGTCTTCTGATTGCACGACAAGCGCCCTGTAATCTTGTCCGCGAAGATGTTTCTGTGGTTTTTCTAGTTTCCAACGGTGACCGGTGTCGAATTATCCGGTTTCACGAAATCTCTGTAGAACGTGAGAATATCCGTGTGTGTTCGTTTATTCTATAAGTATATTTTATTCCACTTGTAGATGAGAATCATTAAAATAATATAAACGTATGAAACAAATTATGTCGATTTATTTAAATAATTTGTTTTCAAACCAGTTTTGTACGTACGTGTCTATTGAAATAGTAATTGAAATCGTAAAAACAATTCTATTGTCTAGGTCTATGCGATGTTCGTCAATTATTATCATTACTTCAGTCACTAACATAACGTGATCATCACATTTATGTAAATTGAATGACAAGTAATCGTATGCACATAATATTACACCGAGACTGAATTATTCCTCATCGGTACCGAACTATGGTAATTATTTTCGTCGCCGTCTGTTATCTCCCCTTGAAATTACTGTACGATCTCGTACACTTGTTACGTGAGCTATATCGTCCCCAAAGAGATTAGTTCTTCCCTTACGTGACACGTGATTAAGGTTCTTTTATATCGAGGACTTTGTCGTACGTTTCTACTTTACAGACAGAATTATAATTACCTAGTGCACTTATATTTCGTTATGTGAATGCCGATTAAAGTCGGTTATAGCATTGAAAGGGTCAACACTTATTGTTATAGGTATTAAAACTACGAGTGTTGATCCTTAATTTGCTTATCGATATCATTTCACGTATATAATCCTTTATTGCACGTACAATAAATGCGTGTGCACATGCAGGCGTGTATTTTACGAGCAAAATTAGTGGGGTAGGTCGAATTAAAAACTAATCCAATACATATTAGTTTCCTCTGGCGAGGCGATACGATACTCCACAATTATTTCCCTTCCTGTGTTTCTCCGTGCACGCTGGTAAACCAACCCTTGAACTCAGTCCGTATACATGCGTCGTGTATAAGATGTACGTGTACTTGGACTCGTATGTACGTACATAAGGCCATGTGATTTGCTACGCTGAACAAAGTAATCGCGAAAGCTATTTGCGTCTAAAATATCGATGAAACATACAACAGAATAATTAGAAGTAATTATAGCAAAAGAATAGTATTATAATAAAAATCATAGTTCTCGATTAGGCACTAATTTTTGATAAGTTCATAAATTACATCATTCTTTCAAGTTTATATTAACGGATATACTTTATACGGAAGTACTTTACGTTTCGTGATTTTCCATTGGTTTACACAAAATACTTATACTTACACATTAGTTTCTTATGTCATGCGAATTATTATTTTCCATTTACTTTAAATGATTGAAAGTTCAGTTTCTTATCTGGTGAAAAATTAATTCGCTGTGACTCGTTGTTCGCTTGTAGCTTATGAATAATTAAATTATACTTACCTTCAACTTTTTTAGATTCTGCCTTCGAGTTTAAATTATAGATAAATCAATTAATACGAAAATAGTGTATGATTCAGGGTTTTATCATGTTAACATTAATATTGAAGTAAGAAATTGTAAAATAATTAAAAATTTAACAATACGTATTTAATAATGAAAGACAGGAGTTCAAATAACAATGATCTTTTGAATTTGAATTTTATGTAGGGAAACGTTAATTTTGATTGATATGAAAGATCAGCCGGTCGCGCGTATTGAATTCGTTCAAATTTCTCTGACAGGGTTGACATTTTTATAACGCATCATGCAGACTNTCGAGATTTTGTAAAAAGTGTAAATATATTAAACGCTTCGCCAGGCATTACGACAATTCTCATAATTATATAATAACGTCTAGCGTCTCTAGCATTTAAATTCAGTAAGAAGGATAAAAGCAAACTACCAGGTTCTCTTTATATCAATCCTCATAAAATATGAATAATGATAAGACAATTGTCGCCGTAATTCCATTAATTTGAAGTCCAACGTGCGATAATCGCTGTAGGTTTATGGATCCATTATCCGCACCGGCACGGTCGTGTACACGTAATGAAGGCGTGTTTAGAAAATTTTCCAAATTGCCACGGTCGTAATTTGACGTGGCGTTTATTGAGAGAAAAGAAAGTTGTCCGCGATCTAATGAGAGAGGGAAGTCCTGGCAGTCTTAATTGCGCTATTTCTAGGCAATATCGAACGTCTTAACCTTCATGACAGCCAATTTTATCGACGTACTTAATTAATGAACCGCGAGGGGACTGATAGGCAGCCGAAAAAGAAACTTAAACAATTACCGGTTCCCCGTTCCGTTCTTCAATCCCGGTTTTCAAAAAAAAATTTACCCTCGTCAAACAGACGAGATACCCAGGGATACGTGAAAACACGCCGAGAAAGGCGAAGACAGTTGAAATCTGGACAGCCTCGAATTCCTGGGAAATTTTTTCGACGATCCATCGCGTCGCATACCGCTATAGAGCTATACGAATCGAAGTTTATTTAAATGATCACATTTTTAATTCATTATTATTCGTATTTAGTAAAAAAGTTTCATTGAACGAGAGTATTAAAACGTATTAAAGGATTTCTAGTAAAATATTTAACAAAAGCAAATAATAAAAAGCATAGTAAAAGACAATTTATTATTTACATCAATTACCGACGTGCAACACTCCCCTTCGAATATTGCAACTTAATCGGAAGACCGATACGACATATCTATGTACATATTAACGCGATAGTTTGTAACTGTATGTACCAAAATGTACGTACAATATTAATCTGTGTCTGCGATCCACTGTTAAGTATTAGACGAACACCAAGGACGTTAATCTTCAACGCGTGAAGCTGATTAACCCTCGGAATTGGTCCAAATTGAGATTCCGTTACGCCCTTCGAAATAAATTTTTGAGACAGCATTTTATTCAACAAAACAATTTTCATTTTGAAGGCATATGATTAACTCATATGCTTCCAAAATAATAATAAGTGTCGGACCGAAAGTGAAGGGAGTTAATAATACTGAAAAATATACATCATTTGTACATATTATTTCCTTAGATATACGGAAAATCGTGAAGAATGATTAAGAGTATTACAAGTGTATCGCTACAGTTAAGATTCATTGTCTTCATCGAAATAAAGGGTGTAAGTCGTTTTAATTAAGCACCAATATTTAAGTTGAAAGCAACCGTAGATTTATCGATCATAGCGAACGATGTGATGTTATGTAAGTACATACGATTGTATGTACGTTGTATATAATTGAGAAATAATGGAAATATGCATATTATAAAAATAACCGGTACGCGTATACGTCAAATTGTACGAGACTTCACGAATTCATAATAAGTGAACACACGATGGAATATCTATCCTCGAATATTATTTATTTGTTAAACAAATGAACTTTAACGCGTGTATACGTTTGTTGTTTAATATTAGAGTGCAATTTCATTTTTATTTTAATTATCGTCCTGTCGATATGCAATGAGAAAATAAGAGAAATTAGCGAAACCGTAGTCCGTGCTTCTCGCGAATACTTATGTAATTCTATTTCAAAGAAATCCGAACTTTCTTCATCCCTGTCAACTCGGATCGTGACAAACTTGATTTCCTTCGTCCCGAATACATTTTATAATGTACACTGTATATATTTTTTCAATTGTATTGCACAGAATAAATTTATATGATCACGTGAACGAGCAAACATTTTCCTTTACAATGAATGATGGTGCAAAAAATTGTTAGATCAATAACACTAACTTATAAAAAAAGTCAACATCTCAAAGTTTGTTCAAACCCGTTTGAAGAATGTCTGTATGTGTAGAATTCCAGATAAAAAATTTGCTTATAATACTCACAGTTTAAGGGAGTAAAAGCTATAATGGTGTAAATCACTTTTTGACTAATTGTAAATTTAGGCTGCATTATTTTCTTCAATTACAAATGTAAACACGATAAAATAAATGGGAAATAAGTCCTCATCTCCCTTGCACACTGCTAGCAGCACAATTTAAACCTTTTAATGGAATAGCTGTGCCATTTTCAAAAACTTTTCCATTTCAAAAAATGACTTCACCATTATAACTTTTACCCATTTAAATTTCGAGAGATTAGAACCGATTTTACACGGGAAATCGAAAATTCCTTGAATAATGAATGAAGCAAAGGAAAGGGAATGATAGAAAGAACTGCAAGACATACAAATAGATTGGTTTGTTCGAAGAACTGCTAGAAACTAATCTAATGTTTTTTAGAATTCGATTTAGAAAAATTCAAAATTCAGGTTTATTTTTATGCAATTTTTTTTTCATTTCACAGTCACTATTAGAATCTAATAATTTTTGTAGATATACTCGTCTCAGGATCAGTCTTCTCATTTTCTTTTATGCACGTCTTCCTATTTTTATTTCACTCGTTCTTGAACTACGTTCGGCAAAGGTATAAGGACGGAGATCTCTCCTCTCTTTCCTGTCTGATCGGCCTAATCTTTGTCTTTCCGCAGCGAATTATCCCACTTCAGCTAGAAGAGCTGCTCGTAACCGGATGTGGCTACGTTTACTGCCTGTAATTGCAGAGAAGACGCGGCGCGGCGAGCCGTTCCGCCCAATTATTTGGGGACAAATGCCCGCCGAAAAAGAAGCATTTGTGTGGCTCGACAGACTAAGGACGCCCTTCTTTCCTTAGCAATAGAAAATTATTTTCGACAATGAAAGTAGACATCGATAAGTATCGGTGCGTCTCACTGTTTGTTTTCCTAAGCGATTTGAGATCAAATCAAAATAATTAATGGCCTCTCCTGTCGTTTCTGTTAATATCTATATATGCACGCAGTTTATGATCTCCACAGTTAATCTCAGAAATTAAATTACTTGCTACGTGGATGTATAACAGAAATAGCCACTTTAGCTAATATGTATAAGGTTTTGATATCCGGTTCAAATTTATTCGCATTAATGCGTATTCGTTTATACATAAATAGCATATTTATGGGAACAACATCCCTGGAAATTAATTTTATCTTTTATAGCCGCTGTTAAATAATCCTTATCGCATTTAGAGAATGTAACGAGTAACGCTCGGAATAATGAAATTAGTAAAACAAACGCGGAAGATTC
>SMSR01003939.1:14421-25513 GCA_019453355.1 Ceratina japonica | reverse complement strand
CAATACAGTCAATAGTGTATGTACTTGTGTATGTAACCCGTACACATGATCGTACATGTATATATTTGTAATTATTTTATTTTTGTATTATATTTTAATCAATGACCTTTAAAGCCCATGAATAATGATTATTTTTTAAGAAACTTATTCATAAAACACTGACGACTCGATATGAACTTTTTTANCGGGACGCGCGAGCGCGCGCTATATATATTTGTTACAATTGATTGTTCTAGCTATTTTATTAACATCTCGCCCCGGGACGTTCGATTGATATAAAACCCATTTTGGCTGATATTCGCTTGTTCGCGCCGATTTTGCCAACGATACGGGAATATTTGTTTAATGGTAATTGGAGCCACGGTCGTCCGGTTGTTCGCGGTTTATCAATTATCTAAAAACAGTACCGTGCACATACAATTATGACGTCGCGTGGTATTAAAGGCCGATAAGCCGGAACGTCGATGTTACCCACAGAATTGACCGCAAAATATGGCTCCGCGAGAATTTTAGTTCGCTATCACGAAATCGATACGCACGTTTCCAAATGGATTTCGAGAAAGGCTGCAGGAATTTTTGCGTAGTTCAATGATCGTTTCCAGAGACACTGCACGGTTTTACGAGGCTTGTCACCTCGCCTCGGAATAGGGAAACAGTTATCGATTTCTGGTGTACTCGGAGAGAGAACATAAAGCCAAAGACGGAAAAACCTCATTTCTGTCTGCTCCGGGGATTAAAATTTACAGCCCTGGAAAGCCCGAGGAGAAAGAACCGGCGTATTCGTTTTTATCGTCTAATTGCGAACTCTGACGAAATTACTATATTTCTTGCGGCGAAAAGGGGAGTCCCGGGAGAACGCGAACTTTCGGTGCTTTGTGCGTCCGGCAAAAACGGGGTTCGACCGCGTAAGAAACGATTTATGACAGGTGCATACAGTTCGGCCGCGAATATCGACCTAAACGAGACATAATTGCCATTGGACAGTTACACTTACCCCCGTGGCTCGTAACGATGCCTCTTGAGAACTTCCGGAAACTGAAACAAAAATCGAGATAGCACCGATCAGTCTCGTCGTTCTCGACGTCGATTATAAACTTTACGTTTCAATTTGGCGTGCGCATTAAAAGAATTATAAAAGTCTGTGACAGTGAGAAATCCGTGAATTCTAACGAGCGGCGGATTAAATATTAAAGCTAAAAGCAAGAGGAAAGGGGCCGAGTGGAGAGAAAAAATAACGGAAAGGGACAGTGGGGAAAAATCGTAATAAAAGAAAACGAAGAACGTTGGGAAACGTGACACAGAGTGTGAACGAAAAAAGAGGAGAGCCGTGGCTCATGAATGCGACGGGATAGAATCGCAAACAGAAAGATGGGGAGGCTCGAGTTCCGGGCGAGGAAAAAAAATTCCCACTTTTAAAAGTGACGGGATCTCCCTTTTTTTCCCTCTTTCGATTCTCGCGGAGGCAACTCTCTTCTCTGCCGTTCCCTAGATTCGCTCGCTCGTCATAATTAACTCCGGAAACATTAGAGAGGATCCCCCGTCGTCGTCCTTTTCCTCTCCCCGCTCCCGCGGGCCTCTCTCTCTCCGCGGACCCGGTTGTTTTCGACTAACAGCCGAAACTTTAATTACCTATTTATTCGTGCTCGTTTCAATCCCCCGCGGAAACCGCCGACACCGTTTTCAATCTGTCCTACATAACCGAAAGAAAAAAAAACCCGAGCCCGTTACCGGTGTTTTAAATATCCATTCGAACGTCGACTTCCGAGGGGAAACTTTTCTACGCTCGACCGAGATGCAAGTTTAATCAAATCTCGGATTCGTTTCAATCGCAGTCGTTCCTGAATAAGGGATGCACGCCGGGAAAGAATTTCCCCGTGACGAGCCTGATCGACGTTTCCGAGCGGNATTCCGAAAGGTACGAAGAACGCCGCGGTGGGAAACGTCGACGCGACGCGCGCGGCAACAAATTAAAAATATAAATTCTCCGACGAGAACGCAAAATTACTTCGACGGCCGAGGGAAATACATTCGAGCTGAAATACGATTCGCGCGTGACTATTGGAAACGCCATTTCCCGTTTTATTAAGCGTCTCGTATGAAATAAGATGCGACGCGTCGAACGTACCGAGAACGGTCCGCTTGTAACGCGATTGACGCATAAAAGTTTCAATTTTTATGCGAAATTCCCGATCTACCTTCTGGGGAAAACAGAGGCGCGAGAGGGGACGCAATAAAATCTCCGAGGAGAAATCGGATGGCCGAAGACGGACGGCGTGGCCCGGTTAAAATTGCAACTTTTCTCTTAAGACGATACAGATGGGTTTCCAATCGCGGGATCGAAGACACGGGCCACCGTCGTCCTGCGAGTCTGCCGATAAACATTAGAAGACGGGACGATCGCAGCGACGAAATCGTCCTCGGATCGAGTCCTCGCTCGGTTCTCTCGACCGTCTCCCCCTTTTTATCGCTCCTTCCCGTCCATTTCCGTATCTTCGCGACGAGTGTCGCATAAATGGAGTTGTTTTGCATTTTCTCGATAAATTGATTTTCCCACTTGGCGAACTGCCGTTCGGATAATTGCCACGCTTTCGAATGGAAACGGAATTTCGAATTGTTCGCCAGAGAGACCCACGTTCCCGACGAAAGTTCGTCGCGTTATACGAATTCCGTTCCGGCCTCGCGCCGATTCGGACGGCGTATCGCGAGAATTCGACCGATCGAACGTGGGGCGCGTAACCGCGACCGGTCCGGGATCAAACGCGAACAGT
This sequence comes from Ceratina japonica, assembly GCA_019453355.1. Lineage (NCBI taxonomy): Eukaryota > Metazoa > Arthropoda > Insecta > Hymenoptera > Apidae > Ceratina > Ceratina japonica. Next base: position 22,745 of record SMSR01003939.1, on the reverse strand, counting down.
CCGATTCGACGTGGTCCTGGCGTCCGGCCAGCCGGGAGATCGTAAATAGAGCGCGCGGAAACGAAGTCGACGAGATTACGGTGGGTCAGGGTTGGGCCGGCGCCGGGTCAGGGTTTTTCCACGCCGTTCCGACGAAACAAACCGTGGTCAAGGATTCCGCATGGAAATCCAGGTCATGGTGCAACGCGATCAATCGAAACTCACCGTTATACTTCGACGAAAAGCTTCATCCCGATCGCGTCACGTCCGGTCGGTCCGTAGCGCGCGCGATATCGACAGACTCTATACTTCGAAATTTACTCCCAGGACTCCGGGCTTAATCGGAAATTTTATCTCCCCCGCTTTAAATTCCGTTAGAAGAGCACACATCTCCATTGGAGAAACGTCGTTATCCGCGGCCGGGAATCTCTATTCTCCCGGAAGTTTCGTCGCTCGAAGAAAAACCTTTTCGAGGAGGAGGAGGAGCGCTCCTCCTCGAGGAAAGCTCTCGGCCGACGAGACAAACGAACGTTTTCACCGCACAACTTTTCACGGGTCGTCGACGACGGGAAGAAAGATAAGTATTTATATACACCTCTTGGTCGTATTTGTCGACGAGCTCGTCGGTGATCGCCTCGTTGGACGCGACGTCCTCGTCGGAACTGTTGGCGGTGATCACCTCGCGGGAGTCGAAGTTCTGCGTGCCGACGGACGTCCCGTCTCTTACTCCGTTGCTCGACGCCGTCGACGCGTTCGAGTTCCTCGTGTCGTCCTTCGACATCGCCTCGTGCGACTCGGCCACGGCCTTCAACTCGTCCTCGTACTCGTCCCCGCCCACCTCGTAGTCCAACTCCGGCCGCGCGTTCTCCACGCGTTCCTGCTGACCCCGCGACCCATCGTCCACCGACGTCGGCCCTGTTGCGTTCGCGGCGACCTGCAAAACGGAAAAAGAAATATGGCCCCGGCCATGCGATAACACCGCGTCCGCTCTAAATACGCTTCTAAAACGACGTGGGTCGGTTCTTTTTTTACGATCCAGATAAAAGTTCGCGGTGTTACGCCTCGTGGCGGTGTCGAGGTATTCATGAAATGAAATTGAACATTTTCATTCCGCGTGCACGGCGTNCCCCCGGAACAATTCGCGATTTTTCATATATCGCCATACCGATGAATCCCTTGCATTGGTAATCGACTATCAAAGAACCGTGATTTAATATCTTTGAAAATAATATATCGCCAATTTATTACAGCCGTGAGTTAGATTGCATTACCGAATAATTTTCCAATTAAACCGTTAGCCCCGCTAATCGATACGCGAACGCGAATGAATGGACCGCGATGAACATCCCGTTTTCAACCCGGACGGTCAGTCGAGCGTAATGCGCGTTTACGCGATTTATAAACGCGGACGATATCATTTTTGTGTCTTTCGGAATTCTTCCCCTCGGAATACGAATAATCCCCGCGTCAAAAGCCGGCGCGTTAATTGGTATTTATTCGAAAATCGCACGACCGTTTTATCATCCGATTTATATTCCGTTAAACGGAGTCTCGCGGTGCGATCAATTTGGTCGTTTCGATTTTTCGCCGCGTCCGTCGCGTTACGCGTCGTCTCTCGATATAATGCCGTATCGGTGACTGGGACGAGGGGATGGGAACGTCGATATTTTCATCATCAGTTATTTCCCTCGTTTATGAGTTTCGGTTAGGGGCTAAAAAGAGGACTCCTCCTCTTTATTGGCGTGTTTTTCGTAAGGTACGTACGTCACCGAGGCCGGGGCAGGGCTCGGGCAAAAACCGCTCGTAAAGGTCCTGATTCGGCGTGGCTGTAACGGAAGACGCGGACGGTCTTCGGACGAATTGCCGAAACGTGCCGGGCGATATAATTTTTAAGGGCGATAAAAATAGAACGCGCTGCGGCGGAGATTGGCTTGCCATTTGGCCCGTGTAATAAACGAGGCTGACGTTGATTATGGACGATAACCGAGCGGGGGAGAGCTCGTTCCGTGTGTTACCGAGAGCTTAAATTTCTAGCTAAAGGAAATCGAATCCCCCGTTTCTTTTTGCGTAAAGATAATCCGTACAACCTGTCGGTTATTGCTAGGAATTTATTGACAGGAATTCGATCTCTCTTTAAAGGATTATACACTGTTTCTATAGTAACAGGAATCCGGAGGGTCTCTTTTAAAAACTAACCAGGAATTTCATTTGTTTTAAACGAATCGCGAGCGAGTTCCTCCCCTGCAGCGCCGCCGGAACGATCCCTGTTCCTTTTTTAAAAAAGCATCAGGAATTTGATTTCTCCTAAACGAATCAGTCTTTGTGAACGGGAGTGCGCCGTGAAAAATCCGAGGGGATAACCGGGGCAGGAATGCGAGGCAATTGAGAGGCCGCGTCGGGGACCCGATCGGGTATTAATATCGACGCGGCCCGCTCGATTGCACTTGAGTGGCCCGCTAATTGTAGGTCAGGCCTCGGTCCGACGAAGAAACGATGATTTATTGCGCGCGACGCGGAAGTCTCGCTCTGCCGATTCATAATTGAAACGCAGACAATGAACCCGATGCCACTGTTCCCGGCGTGGAAAAATCGCCTGTTCACTTTTCGCCGTTCGCTATTTATCCCCTTACGTCACAGATCGAGAACTCGTCGATCTCGAATAATATTGGACCGAACCGAAAATGATGAGTCGAAATTTAACTTCTGATTTAAACCTGCGAAGGCTAGAAGTTCCGGTTTAGATCTTCAAAGTCTACATGTAATACTGTTTTAGTTCCTCTATGTTCTATGTGAGGACCAAATAGTTCAAACCAGAATTTCGGAACACTGTTTTCGTTCTCTTAGATCTTACGCAGTTCTAGTTTCAACCTTTTAGATATATTGATGATATGTTTAAAATAAGACGTAATAATAAGACTTTAATGCTTATGAAAATCTCTATTATACAATTCATAATAATAATAAGATTATTCATAATAATAATAATAATACGGCAATTCATAATAATAAGATTTTAATGTGTATGAAAATCTCTATCATACAATTCATAATAATAATAATAACAATAATAATAATAAGACAATTCATAATAATAAGACTATAATGCTTGTGAAAATCTCTATCACACAATTCATAATAATAATAATAAGACTATTCATAATGATAATAATAATAATAATAATAAAATTCATAATAATAAGATTTTAATGTTTATGAAAATCTCTATCATACAATTTCACTTTAGACCTCCAGAACCTCGTGTAGAACTAATAGGTTTAAATCAGAATTGCAATTTCGACTTGAAAGATCTTATTCCAAAGGTAATCAATCTCAAGTATTTCGTACGAGTGTTAAAAGAAATTACTTAAAATTCCAATGATCAAAGACTGCCCGTTTCTATTTAGTTAATTCCCTGGCTATCTTTGTTCGCAAATTGCAAAGAATCGTTTATTTCTGAAATCGCGATCGGACCGCAGTCAGGGCTCTCGTTCCGGCAAATTGGTAGGTACCAAAAGAGGATCGACGACCTGTCGACGGATTCGCGGCATCTTCGGTAGCGTATATAATCGTTTTTAGCGAAAGCCACGGTGTAACGAAGCCGCGACAGGAAAGATAAAAGACTTATCGGAGCGAATATTGGTGGGCGCGTATCGCGGCCACGGTTTTCCGATACTTCATCCCTCGTTAATCCCTCTCTCCCCGTATTCCGTCCCGCTCGCTCTTCTTTTCGGTCGGGTATCTAGGCTGGCAGTTGGCCACGGAAACGCGCAATCTGCGCCCGGTGAAAGGAAATCCGCGTGGCTGGGGATCGATTAATACACGCCGGGGCGAGCGTGGAAAAAAGCTCGGATTAAATGAACTTCGAAACACGATACGATGTTTACGCGCGGCTTTCCACCCGAAAGCTCCGCGCTCTTCTTAATCTATAATGAACGCATTTCTCCGGCCGTTCCAACGAATTCGATCAATCCCCGCTCAATTACCNAAGATCTTATTCCAAAGGTAATCAATCTCAAGTATTTCGTACGAGTGTTAAAAGAAATTACTTAAAATTCCAATGATCAAAGACTGCCCGTTTCTATTTAGTTAATTCCCTGGCTATCTTTGTTCGCAAATTGCAAAGAATCGTTTATTTCTGAAATCGCGATCGGACCGCAGTCAGGGCTCTCGTTCCGGCAAATTGGTAGGTACCAAAAGAGGATCGACGACCTGTCGACGGATTCGCGGCATCTTCGGTAGCGTATATAATCGTTTTTAGCGAAAGCCACGGTGTAACGAAGCCGCGACAGGAAAGATAAAAGACTTATCGGAGCGAATATTGGTGGGCGCGTATCGCGGCCACGGTTTTCCGATACTTCATCCCTCGTTAATCCCTCTCTCCCCGTATTCCGTCCCGCTCGCTCTTCTTTTCGGTCGGGTATCTAGGCTGGCAGTTGGCCACGGAAACGCGCAATCTGCGCCCGGTGAAAGGAAATCCGCGTGGCTGGGGATCGATTAATACACGCCGGGGCGAGCGTGGAAAAAAGCTCGGATTAAATGAACTTCGAAACACGATACGATGTTTACGCGCGGCTTTCCACCCGAAAGCTCCGCGCTCTTCTTAATCTATAATGAACGCATTTCTCCGGCCGTTCCAACGAATTCGATCAATCCCCGCTCAATTACCTATATTCCGAGCTTCCGCGAAGCCGAACAGAAAATTAACCCATTTATACATCGTATAACGCCAGTCACGAAAATTAATACAATATTTTCTATACTAATCATCGCAACGCTTAATACAATATTTGATACGACGACTTAATCATCGGTGTTGACACAACAATCGACAAAACATCGTGATTGACACAACAATTAATACACTGTTTGATGGTCGTCGCGTTACAATCAACAGTACGGTGTATATGTGGGTCACGACCTGCGTGCAACTCCTGCGTCGAATTCTGAGACTCGTCCTAATTGACTGTCGATCCATCACGCCGTGCGCTTTGGAATTTCGATCTCGGTGTACATTTTCTAACGACGCACGTATCCGTCTTCCCTTAACAGTGTTCTGGCGTTTCATTAGCGACGGAGCCGTACAAAGCTGTCCGCTATCCATGATCCCTCCTCCGTCGCGTTATCTATTCTAAATTGTTAGCGACGAAGTTTCGGTGTGTGTAATCATTCTCGAAACTGTAATCTCGGCTGATTGTACGGAGTATATGTATCCAGGCTCGCGATCGGTTCGAACAAATTGTCTTTAGGGGTTTGGCGGTCCAATTACCAAATCCTCGATTAAAGTTTAAGCAGCTCGTCGACGGTTGTTCTCTCACAGCCGGAGAGATCGGATCTGTTCAGAGGACGACGGACGGGGACCTGTATCGACCCGGGATTCAGCGTCGGCATCGATTGAATCTATAATCCTTCACGAGGGATTAATGCAAGGGTCCTTCCGGTGATGTAAAGGGTGTAGGATTCCGTGTCCCGGCATCGATCCGCCTAATCAGACCGTGTCAGACAAATCATCTCGGCGTTTGATCGTGAACGCGGCAAGGAGCTGCAACCAATAATCCCCGGAGCGCAGAACCTCTATAAATAAATCCACCGAGACGCGTCTCGTTCTCGCGGAACCGAATTAGACGCCGCCGGTTTAATATTCGCGGGGGTTTAATCGAATAGCAATTAAAACCGCGAGGCGGCTCGCGTGTGTTTGCATTGAAAATATTACGACGCTTGTTTCTAGACAGACCGTGTTGATTCGGTGCACCATTTCTGAGTGTTTTGTCGGCAGGATCAATATTTCCACTGCGACGTGTAAACACGTTCCCAGAGATGTCTCAACACGCCTCCTTCGCGGATCTCCATGTTCGACGAGGGGAGAACGTCGGACGTCCTGTTCCCAGGCTCTTCCTCTTTGTTTCCCCCCAATTTGCACGAACTGATTTTCAATCGCTGTACCCGGAGATAATCCGCCAGCGTCGAAGGTTCGATCCGACGACGAACGTTTGACTCGATATCAGCAGCAATTTTAATAAGGGATTAACTCTTCATCAATTAGGAATCGTTCAATCAGGACTCGACGAGCGATCGTCCCCAATTAAAGTCCTGAAATGATCCGGAGGGATATTGAATCCGGTGCAAAGTCGACGGACCCGGCGAGCTAATTAAATTTCATTCGAACCGGATTCGGAAGCGTCTTATTAGAGGTGCAGGAGATCGATCGGAAGGACGACTCGTCGGGGCCTTGTTGCCCCCCGTTCGGCCTCGAAGAACGATGACTAATCGACGTCTCCGAGGAGAGGAGATCGTCCGGAAGCTGTCCCGCTTGTTTTCACGGACCGTTCAAAGTCCTATGCATTGCAAATCGACTTCGATCAGCTCGGAACATAGAAATCCATCCATATCAATCCCGCTCTTTGTTTTCTTTCATAACCGAGTTCTTCCCTTCGACTTTCTCCGGGTCTCTTGTTTAATTAACTTTGCGCCGATTCTCGATCTTTTTCTACGCGCACTTCGAAAACGATTGTTTCAAGGTCTACGAACCGTTCTCGCAAGATCTTTTCGCTCGCTCGAGACTTTCTTAATTACGTTTCCCTCCGCCGCCATCTGCGTTAACTTCTTTGACTCGATCGCAGCGGCACTCGATTGTTTTCGAGGGGTTGGCAGCTCGCCCTCTGACCGCGTTTCTCGGCAAATAAATCAGCATCGGCTATCGAACCCCGGTTCCAAGACAAACAAGGACATCGTTCGCCACCGAAACCGCAAATACCTGCATCGGCAAGTTGCTCTCATAATGCCCCGCGTTCCCAGTAGATACAATCCAGCCTGTTTACTGCGGTGCGAACGTTTCCCGGATTGAATAAATCTGCGAATCTTTCCCGATTATATCGGCTGCCCTAAAAGGGAGTTAGCGAGGTCGTTTGCTCGGATAAATTTCGTAGGGATCGAAAGCGACGAAAGGAATTTGGAAAAACGGGTCCGCTAGCGATATCGCGTAAGAACCGAGCTTCCAAAATACATCCACCGACGGGGATTTGTCCCTAAACCGAGCAAAGCTACGTTGATCCGGATCCCGAATTGTTTGTACTATTCCTGTCGACGTTGCGGCATCCGACGAAATCTTCTTCGGAATTAAAATCGACGATTGTATTTTTCAGATCTTCATTTATTCACGACAAGCTTTCAGTTGATTCGTTTGTATACAATAGGAATATTGTATTAACGAGGTCCCTTTGAAGTCCGAAGCGCGCTTTGTGACCGTGCAATACTAGAACGTAGAGTTTTGCGGAATAGCTAATTACGGCGCTAACTATAGATGGATAAAGTCGGCGCTGTCATCGGATCGCCTAGACACGTCGATGACGTTACGCTGTAATTATCCCGCGATCAATTGGAGCGTGATTAAGGAGCACGATGAAAAAACGGGCAAAGGTTTTTGCTCCGAGTCCGGGGAGACCGGAGGTGAACGACCTGAAAATTCATGCTCGATTGGGAACGGGAGAAAATTTATCTCAATGATCCATAATTAGTCAGACGAACTCGATAGTCCCAGAGGTCCACGTAAAAGTTCTTTAATGTTATAGTAATTAATTTGTTAATGTAATCAAAAGCTTCGAGATCATTTTTCATCTGTTTAGCAAAAACAATGATCTAAGTTGCTTAACTTTGTTCTGGTTTTCTTCTTTTTGAATCTTATACATCAAATTAACCATTATTTTTTTGTCTGCTCAAACGTACATCTGTATATATATTTTATTGTATTATAAAGGGTTTTTATAGCCCGTAAATAAATAAATTAGAGAAATCATTAAACGAGTCATTGTACGCGATATTTCTTACTGACTCGTTTCCTACGAGGTACATCGTAATTTGAACTTTCTATGAGGTTCATTTCTTCATCTACTATCTCCGAAGTTCAAGCAGAATTATTTGCGATATCTTCAGTTCAGACGGAAGCAAATTAGCATATCCACCGAGTAACTCGATTGTTTAGAAAACGTCCCCCTTTGGTCAGTAGCAAATTCCTTGGACGATGTGTCTTGAAAACTGGTCCGTCGCCTCGAGTTACTAGGAACAGTGGCGATATCGCTTCAAACTTGCTTCTCGTCGCGGTCAGATAATTACGCGAAGGGTACGGTTAAACGAGTCCCATAATTTCAGACGTCTCCGCTTTCACCTCGAAATCGACGTCGCTCGATACGCGTGACCTACGTCGGAACTTTAGATTACACCCAAGAACTGGGTCTCGCGGAGCATCGGAAAATGCGATGAAGTCACCCTCGCTGCTTACAATTAGTGCTATCAAGACAGACGAGCGCGGGGTGTAAAAAAATTTTTAATGAAATTCACGGCGATGAAAAACT